>JAUCMS010000038.1:16776053-16791860 GCA_032357445.1 Enteromius radiatus | reverse complement strand
TTTATAGCTGTATTTATAAACTGCTTATTTATGACTATTAATGTTGGAACAATGCTTTATAAAGGATGAACTGACTACGTACTAATGCTTAACTAATGATACATAGCATGTAGTTATTATAAAGTGTTACCAAAAGAAAAGAAAAAAAAAGTTACATTTACAGTTAAATACCGTAATTCCATTAACTGATGTAATGTTAATATATGATACATACCTATAAAATACACTAAGCACCAAATGCAGGTGGTGATGAGGAAGTCACATGATGAACCAAAGCCTATCACAAGCAGCTATTATTTATAAACATAAATAGAAGGTACTCAGCGTCATTCACACAAACACTAAACACCATCATGGTGAGGCTCATTAAACTGAAATGTGCAATAAACTTTAATTTAACAACATTACATGTAACAGACAACCTTATTAAACATAACTGATCAGAAAAAAACTAAAAGGAAACATAGCTATTTCAAAGAAAAAAAAAAACGTCATATTCAACCAAAATTTGAAACCCAATGGATGCAATTCTGGGTTTTTTGGAATTTACCATTAACTATTTAACAGGTTTTTATCGTAGCATTTTCACGTTTTTTTATTATCAACATTTTTATTCAGATTTTTTGTTTCACTTCAGAGTTCACAATTCAAAATAGCTGTGTATAAACAGATGCCATGAAGCTGTCCACTTGTACAGAGAGGAATGATGAGGAGAAAAAGAACAAATAAAACTCAGATAAGCTCGGTAGGAATGCCAACTTTTCAGTCTATCTAGCAGCATTTTCAGTTGATTTAGTGTTCTAATCGCGGTAATTTTTTACAGTGCATGTCTTACAATATGCTACACTTAACTCTTGCTGTGCTAAAAACCTTTACATAATTTGGTGTTTTGTTATATTACCACCAAATATTAGATTAAATCTTTTTGTCAACTTGATTGGTTAGAAAAGCATTATTTGTGAATAATCATGACAGAAAAACTGATTTACGTAAGACCAAATCAATAAGGTCTATGATTTATTAGATGTTGCTATAGGCTGGTAATTTTGAGAACATCACAAGTGGGGGCAAATCTCCAAATTATCCAGTTTTTTGAGGAATTTGTTATATCCTGTCAGTAGGGTCTAGTCCAGTTGAAATGTTATTATTATTTTACATTTTTATTGTGAGGTTGCTGCAAAGAAACAAAAGAAGCAAAGTCTGTTTTCAAAAGAAGAATACTATTTATTGTAATACTTCATTTGATCATAATATAATGTAATATTTCTTAATGTACATGGAATCTATACTTATTTATATATTTGGGCATAAGCTACTACAAGGGACACGTACAGTAATTAAAGCAAACATAGAAAAAACATCAGAATATCATTGGCACTGATGTGAAGAATACATATTGGGAGGATTGGGTGGGGGGGGGGGGGGAACTTGAACATGTTACAGTCTCACAGTGAATACATTTTCACAAAAGTATGCTGGAAAACCTCTTATCCAACATTTAAAGAGACAAGCTGCCTCTTTGTGTACACACACACACACACACACACTCCTAAATATTTGATTTGAATGAAAGTTATTATAAATCAAATACACTGGAAAGTGTAACACTGTAAATGATGTAAAAATCATGGAATCTCCTTCATAACCCATTTTACTTCATTAATGTGACACATTTCTGAGTCCAACAGAAAAAGGTGGGATTTCATCCCAACTTCTTGTTTTGTTTAGAAATACATCAACACTTTTTGTGCATTCTCAGCGATTAGTATTTGATTGAACATGATACAGCCAGAAAAATATACTTTAAGGGGATAGAAATATTTTTTTTTAAATGTATTGATTCTGTTAATGCCACTCAGAAAAATACACTTTTCCACTTGTTTTTGGCCCTTGGTCAGTAATTGCACCGCAGATCAGCTCTGTTTCCATAATTAATATGCTTGACTTGTGTGAGCAAACTCTGCCATCAGCCCAAATTAGCTAGCAAACAAACAAACAAGCACAGCGCAGCAGAGCATGATGGGTAATGGAGCGTTATGCCTGATGGCTCCTTCAGCGCTACCAAAAGCAGCAGAGTCATGTGACATGGTGAGAGGCGGAGTCAAATTAGCGTCAATCACGGTGACAGCGTATTTACCGACTAATCAAGCATCAGTCAGCGCGTACATAAAAGCTCAGCGGGGACAGAAAGGGCATCTTCTAACTCTGCTGACACGGCGGCGCTGATCTAAACCCAATCACACGCTGCTGGCAGCGGCTGAATCAGGCCCAGAACTCACCGAAAACAAGAGCTAAAGATGCTGAACAAGGTGAAAACTTGAGGTGTAGCAGCAGTGAGATGTTTGTAAGCGTTTTACCCTTGAGGAGCAGACAGACTTTATGGGGATATAGGGCCACAGAGAGATCAAATCGAGGGCAATCCAAGTGCGATACGATACAATAAATAAGATAACCTGCTCAAGAGGAGAACAGTGCTAAAGCGGCCCAGGAAGAACCAAAAGCTAACAAAACCACATGTGAATTTAAACCATTTTGCTTCTTAGGACAAACAAACAATGCAAAGAACAGACTATAAATTATATAGAACAAACACAACAGGGCTGCAACTATCATAATCACTGGGACATTTCCCTCGATTTTTGGGGGGTTTTCAGTGAATGCTTCCTAACTGAAACAATAAATATGTAATAAAATATTAAAAAGGCAAATCTAAAAAAAATATGGTAATTCAGTACTAAAAAGCAAAGTGATAAAGTTTTATATATGCTACTGTTGAAAAGTCAGTTTGTTTGTTTTTTGTGAAATTAATACTTTTATTCAGAAATGATGCATTACATTTATTTTAAGTTATAGTAAAGACATTTAGAATGTTAAGGGAAAAAAATCTGTTTGAAATAAATGCTGTTCTTTTGAACATTCCAGCCATCGAGAAATTATGAAAAATAATGTGTTACAATCTGAAGACTGGAAAAATAAAAGCACTTCTAAAGACTGCTGAAAATCCAGCTTTGCATCACAGGAATAAACTACTTTTTACAATATAATAAAATAGAAACAGCTTATTTTTAAACCGTTATATTTAATGTTCTTATTGTATTTTTTGACCATATAAATGCCGCCCTGGTGAGCATAAAAGTATTCTTTCAAAAACATGAAAAAATCATACCAATCCCAAACGTGTCAGCGGTAGTTTCAGTGTAGATTTTTTACTTCATTCTCACCCATTTCAAAATTTTCGCAATCAGAGGCTTTTCTGAGATGGCTATACATATTCAGATTCATGTAAAAAAGGACGAAAATTAACTAAGCAAGAAAGAAGACCAGTTGCAATTCAAGTATCGTGCTGTGCTGCCCTGCAAACATGGTGAGTAGAGTATGAACGTGTTCTCTTAATGTTTGGAAAAGTGTGATGGCAAAACCTATGTCCCATTTATTTGAGCCCATCCAATCCTGAATATGTAATCTGAACGACATTCATAAAAACTCTTAAACAGCAGCATTTTAAAATCAGCTGATATGTTTCTATAGGGCTATGTTTTCATGTTTGGACACTGCATTACTTTGGGTTTCATGGAAGAAAGAAGAACACAGGTTTGGAACGACATAATGTTCATATTAGTGAACTAACCATTTAAAATAAATGAAACTATAGAATTGGAGATGTTCAGAAACACTGACTTTGTGATAGTTAAGGCTGGAATGGAAAACACATTCAGATCATGTTCTCTGTGCATCTAATGCACATGTTCACGGGGGGGAAACAGGCAGAATGTATTCCATCACAATACATAAAACACAATGGATTTGGCTTATTTCACAGTGAGACTCTCACTTCACAGCATAACACAGCTGAAACACACAAACTATAAAAAGAAACATGAAAACACAGAGGCGTTCTCATAACGCGAAACTCAAACGCCAGTGACCCAATTTACTCTTCAAGTATAAAGTCCAGTGATATTGACCTCTTCAAGTTACGAACGGCGCAGCAAATATACGTTCGGTGACTGGAGGGAATGAAGAACCAAGGCTGTTTTTACAACACCAGCTACACACCGAATTTACATTCAGAAGATTAATTTTCCAGCTAGGATTATTCAACGTTAAGTTACTACGCCATAAAGCTTTGTTAAGGCTTGTGTAGGCCTCCAGCTGTTCGTTTCCTCTATTTGCTTAGTATACAGTGTTCTTTCTGTACAGATTTTACATGTATGTGTTCAGATTCTTGCTTGAATCTTCAATTTATGTTTTTTTTTTCTTTGCGTCCAAAGACTGAACTTATTGAAAAAAAAAATTCCAGAGCTTATTGCGTCTCTGAAATGAAATGCAATTGGCTGAAGTTATCTGATTGGCTCTCCCACACCCAACTCAAGGCATGATGTCTATTTGAAGTAGTTGAGCCCGGCCACCAAAAGGAACTTCTCCAGGAAGAGTTCAGAGTCGAGCACCGCGATGTGAGCCGCGCGTCCGATCAGCGTGTTGGCTGTGTTGGGTAACGCGTGGAACACGTTCTGTCTGATCAAACGACAGTTTGGAGCACTTAGCAACGGCTGGAGTAAGTTATTGATCATCTCTGTATATACTGGACCTGTTAAAAAGCAAATATACAGTATTTTTCACATTTATCACATACAAAATTGCATTAATCATAAATATATTGTAGTAGATGTTTTGATGATACTTTTATGTACTGAAATGTATTAAAATGTTTATATTTCCAAAATGAAAAGGTTTATCTAAGTAAATACATAAATATTAGTAAAATATAAATAAATAGTATTTAAAATTTTGGGGGTTATTAAATTTTTAATGCTTTTTTTTTTTTTTTTTTTTTTTTTGCGAATTCCAGAAAAAAATCAGCATCTCCAAATTCAAATATTAACATAAAAAAAGAAAATATTTGAATAAAATAATTTCTAAAGATATGTCAAACAAAAATCTTAAAATTAAATTAAGTTGTTTGTTTATAAAATAAACAAAAATAATAATAAAAATGTTTAAATATTAAAATGAAATTATATTTTACTAATATCAATCTTGAAAATATCTATTTTAATACTGACAAAATGAAAAATACATAAATGCTTCTTATGCACCTTAAGCATAAGCATATTAGAATGTGATACATTTTATAAAAAAAAGAATAAAATTCTGTTTTGCTATTACAGAAATTAATTACATTTTAGAATTTATTAAACAGCTGTTTCAATAATAATTTTGTGATAATATTTAACAATACTGTTTTTCTTTATTTCTTTTCCTTGTTTTTTTTTAACAAGGAATCAACAGCGTGCAAAGATTTGCTGAATAAACCTTGCAAACCCTGCAAGTCTAGTTCTTTCCATGAAGAACATGAGAACTCCCAAACGTGACTTAATCTCCAAGCGGACTGATAAAAACCTGAGCTCGCAGACTCTTGGAAAGCCTACCAATCTGATTGGAACTGGCCATGCTGAGAAAGCTCTTGCCATTTTTTGCCGTCTGCAGCTAACTGTGCACTGAAAGTCTGCATGCTCACATCCCAACAAAGTCTCTATTTCAATGCATCTTTCATTGTTCTATATGATCATAGTCTTGGTGTGTGTGTGTGACTGCTTAGAGTGTGTATCCTTAGCTCTGTCTGTCATGCTGACACTCACAGAGAGGCTGAATTCTCTAATCTGTCTCTCAAACCGAGAGAAAAATACCTGTCAAAGAGCCGCATGCCACTCTCAGAGTGACAGTCTCATAAAATGAAGAACGCTCTCTTCCCTCTCGCTCTCTTTTTAACTTCCTATCAGTTTTCTTTCCTTTCATTCACTGTTGGCAGAGCTATTTGCTGCTAATGGAATACACATACTGAAAAAAAAATCCCTGGTTTATTTGTATTTTAAATATTAAATCTAAGTAACAGCTGAAGCGATTGTTTCTAGAGTGTTCCAGTCTGATGCTATGCGCTTGCTTAATTGCTCTGGTTGGTTCTGGGTTGGAACAGGAAGTTAACACACCTGTGGTTCTGTCTTTAAGCGCCGTCCGACACATCTCAATGCGGGCCGAGTGGAAGGGCACGTATCTGTCCTGTGGAGAGGCCACCAACACCACGTTCCTGAAGAACTGCAGACCTGGACAAAGAGAGAAAGATAACATTGGGTATGTGTGTATATGTTTGCCATCATTCTTGCTTATTTTCCAATGGATCTCTACCTGGTTTCTTGCTGAGTGTGTAGAGAAAGGTCTGTCGCGGGTCAGTGTGGTCTCTGAACGTAAGCTGCAGCAGGGAACCAGACTTTTTCAGTTTTTGCATTAGCCACAGACCTGAAGAGCAAGGATAGAAAGTCATACGGGTTTAGAATGAGATGAAGTTGGGGAAATGATGACAGACTCTGTAAACTTTATATACACTACTGTGCAAATGTTTGGCATCAGAAAGATTTTCATTTCGTTTTTTTGCTTTAAAAGAAGTCTTGTGTGCTTATCAAAGCTACATTTATTTTAGGTAAACACAGTAATAGTATTAAAATTTACAGCGCCCCTTTTACTGATCTTTGAAAATGAGCTTTCATGCACTCTCAGAAATAATGATACAAAAGCTGTCACTGGGGTCACGTTTGTACCTAAATTTTCTATTTTGGTACCTTTAAGGAACATATTAGTACTTAAAGGGCCGGTTTCCCGGATAGGAATTAGATTAAGCCAGGACTAGGCCGTCGCTAATTTAGGACGTTTAAGTATTTTTAGAAACATGTCTTACAAAAATGCATTATCTGTGAACACTTTAAGACCAAACAATGGCAATGATGTATTTTAAGATATCTCATTGCAAGCCTTTTCCAGTTTAGACAGCTCTTAACATTCATTTTAATCTAGGACTAGTCTTAAACCCTGTTCGGGAAACCGGCCCAAAGTGTACATATTTAAACCTTATAGGTACAAAAGTGAACCTTTTGAAAAGGTACTGCCCCAATGACAGCTTTACATTTATGTCTGAGTGTGCAGTGTGTAACACAGCTCTAAGTGAATGATAACATCCTACAAAGTTTTAAATCTGAAAGTGCACCGTATATAAAGTTACAGTCTCTGAATATCACTTTTGATATTTAATGCATCCTTGCTGAATACAAGTATTAATTTCTTAAAATAAAGCCAGACTGACCCCAAACTTTTGGAAAGTCTATGTCTGTATTGGTGTGTGTACCTGTGCTGACCAGCGTGCTGTTATTATACAGTGTTCCCAGGTGGGGTCCAGACAGGGACAGGAAGGTGTGGAGTTTACAGAGGTAACAGCGGAATCTGGGTCGGGTCAGCACAGAGCGGATGATCACATTCCCCAAAGAGTGTCCGATAAAACTGGGAAAAAGGCAAAAAAACAAAACAAAAGTCAGGCACTGAACTTTCCCAAAATAAGTGAGGATACATTTTGATTAATTTACTGGTCTATTTTTATTGCAAGTTATTCTACACTACAGTTTTAATTAAGTCGGTCATGATCATTATGAAACATTTAAACATTTGATTTTGAGAAGACGTGAAACTCTAAAGAAACAAAGACTGCAAAATACATTTAAAAAATAATTACTGTGAGTGTGAAATTAAGATTGAAAAATTTTAAAAGAGCTAAGGAGACACGTTACATTTTCCAGTGTGTTGTGCGAATATCTTTAGATTTAATATCTTCTGAATGCCAAACACTACCTTTCTTTTACTCTTCTGCCATCTTGTGGTAATAACAAGTATAACATATGCAGTTCAAGTGGGATCCCTGGAGCCATCACACATTAGCTTCTGTGTGCAGCAACTTATTACTCACTCTAAAGCGTATCTTTAATGTGAAGCTTTATATTTCATGCTACACTTGATATCTGGATCAAATATTTTGGATGCAAACCTTGTCTACAACATACTATTTTGTAACAAGCTGAGGACGTGGTTGTGGCAGATGTGTCTATTGTCTAACCACAAGGGGGCACACTAGTCTGTAATATGTATATTTGTGTACAGCGTGTGGGATCACAGGATTATAAAAAGATATATAGCAACATGCTGGTCCATAACTATGACATCTGGATTCAAGAGGCATGAAATCTGAACGTCTGCAGACTGATTTATATAGGTTAAGTTAATGTGTATAAACCTGATCCGGTGGATGGTGAGGTTATACAGCTGGATGTGCTGAATTATCTCATCCAGAAGTCTGTCAGTCATGGTGTCAAAATCTGCAAATGTGTCCGTCTGGAGACAAAAACACGAGAACAGAAACAGTAGCTGATCAAATTGTACTAGGACCATATGAAGGTTGTGATTGGTTGTTGAAGGGCATTGTAGCTTTCTGATTGGTTGTTGAGGGGGATTGTAGCTTTCTGATTGGTTGTTGTGCACAGCTATGCTGTTAACTGGTCACAGGTTGAGAGTAGCTTGTTGTGTTGGCATGTTAAAATACTTCTATAAACAATGAGAGAGTCAATCTGAGAAATCCCTATCAGGAATCCCTGGTTTGTGTGTTTGTAATTGTAATTATGGGTGTTCTGATTGGCTGAAAGCAGTCCAACAAGTGTGCTGATTGGTTGGATGGACCTGGTTGCGTTCTGACATGAGGAAGTCCAGTCTAGATCCAGGCAGTCCGAGCTCTATAAAAGTTTTAACCAGCCGCAGATCTGCACTGTTACCTAGTAATAACAAACACAATCTATTTACTAAAAATGCACCTACTATGTTTTAATCTTATACACTTTTATGAATCTAATCTTTTCAAGCTTGTAATGTTTACCATCAAGTCCATGGACACACACCACGAGGTGTATTCCATCCTCAAACTCCGTGTCGTCTTCCTCAGGAGGGAAGTATGGGTGATCGGAGGCAAGGTAAGGCAGGTCACTGTAGAGAGTGCCTCTGAACACCAGCTCCCTCAGCAGCGCCTCCTTTGCCTTATAGAAGCTTCAAGACATTAATGAAGACATTTAGTGTTACAGTGAACAATGCATGCAAGTAGAGTTTAAATAATAGCATGGTGATGCTACCAGAGATTTCTCCTTAGTAATTCATTTAAAACTAAGTATGAATCTAGGTTGAAAAACTCACTTAATCATTCTCTCGTTGATTTCCTGATCAGCACCGAAGAAAGAGTTTGAGGAGATTATTCCAAAGGAGCCCAGGGGTTGATGGGTAATGGGAGAAGTGGCCTGGCGTGTGGAGATTCCGCTAACCGATGGTGAATCACGTAATACGGATGAGAAAGGCAGACACGTGGGAGCGCACGACACCGACAGGTTCACTACCTCTACTACCTTTTTATTCACGAATGCCAGACCTGTGCTTGGCACTTTACTAGCTTTGCTCTGCCCATCTAGTGCCTGCTGTTCTCTTTCATTGGCTGGTAGCTTAATGAGATCAACAGTCCGTTCTTTCTCATTTCTCGCAATTTCGTGACCGCTTTTGTCACTGTTTGGTGAATCTGGGATGTTCTCCATACTTACTTCCTCTAGTTCATTTAAATGAATGTGACAGACACTGATGTCTTTGGGGGACTTTTGATAGGTGTTTGATTCTAGCGCCCCCTTGTGTTTGCAATATTCATTTTCACAACTACAAACTCCTGTGTTGTCATTCATTAGACCAGAATACCCTTCAAGTAATACATTTGAAGAGTTTTCAGCCATTTCCTCCACTGTGGCATTTTCAACACCATTATGCATTACAAATTGCTGGTATGGTAACATTTCTGAATTATCAAAATGAAGATTTACTGTGTCCTGATTGGACAACTCATTCTTGTCGATCTCCTGATTGGTTGTTTCGTTTCTGTCCCCCCTAGTAATGCCTTGAAGATTCTGCTTCAGCTCATTGGCTTCTTCCTCACTCTGCCTCAACTGATTGGCTGAACAAACTTTCCTCTTCTCTTGATTGGCTGTTTCCTCTATGACCTCTCTAGTAACATCTTGAAGATTCTGCTTCACCTCTTTGGCTGCTTCTTCGCTCTGTCTCTGCTGATTGGCCACACAAACATTGCTCTGATTGGTTGTTTCGTCTCTGTCTTCCATAGTAACGTCTTGAACATTCCGCTTCACCTCATTGGCTGCTTCATCACTCAGAATCAGCTGGTTGGCCACGCAAACATTTTTGTTTTCCTGATTGGGTGTATCACGATCCTCCTCGGTATCGTCAGGGCTGCTGATCTGCGGCGCTGAGGCGGATTTGGTCAAATTACTGAGCTGTCTCTCGTCGTCTTCTTCATACGGCAAGGAGCTTATGGAAGTCAAAGAGGCCTGTGTGGCGCTGGGCAGGCTGCCATGACTTTCCGTCTGTAGGCCCTCCAAAGAGCTCTGATGCCCTGGCCGATGCCGTGCCAAGTTTTGCAAGACATCTCGACCCCCTGTGACAACTCCTCGACCCTCCAGGGTCCAGGCCACAGAGCTTGGCTCGCTCTCAATACCGGAGTCCGAGATCACAGAGGAGGAGCGGTTCATTAGCTTAGCCCCGGCCAAGAATACTCCTTTGGGCGGAGTTTCGGACGAGCGACGGTTCTGTTGTAGAATGTTACGAGAAGGAGACGTGGCTAAAGTCTCAGTTCCCATTGAGTTGGTGTTTAGTAGCTTAGCTGGTGTTGTATCCTTGCTCCCATAATCCTTTGCAGGTGCTTCAATGTATCTGTTATCTAATACCGACTGTGGCTCGTCGCTGCCAAGACTCCCAGTATTGCCTGGTGTTTCAAGATGGTTGTCATGGTTATGAGTGGGCAGGAAATCAAAGCTGTCAAGGCTGGTGAGGTCGGGAAGTTCTGCAGCATCCGTCGGAACAAGCAACAGCGATTGTCCGTTACTAAAATTAGCAATATTTCTTTGTTTTAGACCCGAATGATCGGTTTCAACAAAGTCAACCTCTTCTTTTTGGCAAGTAGTTCTCTCCAGGTTACTTGTACCTATTGCTTCATCACTGTCTACAGACCTACAGTCAACCTTTTTAACAATATCAGTTCTTGAATCTGAGGTTGCCATACATTCGCTTCTGTCAATATCAGTCTCAGCCATGTGTCCAATCAGAGTCTCTGCTTGAGCTCTGGTCTCTTTATAGTCAGTGATAGAGTCCTCCTGCCGGCCAATCAGGGCCATGTATGTGGGCAAGTCTATGTAATCTTCACAGGGAGGCTCCTCAGGGGTTGTTGCTGGTGAATTGGTGTCCTGTGTTTCCTCAGCCGGACCGATGGTTTGGTCTTCTGTCCTTGCTGGCTCAGGACATGGCTGAGAGTTTAAGACAGTCTGATTTTGCACATGAAGGTTGTAGTCTAGAACAGAGAAAGAGAAAAGCACTCAGTTGTGTTAGTTTGTTTATATTTTAAACGCTTATATTTTAAATGCAACCAAAGATACTTTAAAAGTAGTATCACGATTAATCACATCCAAAATAAAGATTTGTATTTACATAATATATCTGTGTGCACTCTGTATGTTTATAATGTGTCTACAATACACTCACATACAGTATATATTTTGAAAATATGTACATGTGTATATATTAGAATTAATTGTTAAATATCTTTTGTTGATTAATTAGATTTTTGTTTTTGATTATTTTATCCCCTCCCTCATTTATTAATTCATTTGTTTTTAAATTCTCAAGTTCAGTCATTCACATTTCCACTCTTTTTCATTCAATCATTAGTTTATTTACTCTTGTTTCTTATTGATCTGTTAGTATAGTACATTTGCCTTTGCTCATACGCTCATTATTTCAATGATTCATTCATTTGTCTGTTTTATTTGTTCATTCCTTAGTTTTGTTAGTTATATATATATATATATATATATTTGTATTTGTATTTGTTCTCTTTTAAATAGGGTTTCTGTTGGCTGTCACCTAAACAGGGTGTGTCCACATATCTGTCCTCAAAGATGATTGGCAGACTGCTCCAGTCTCCATCAATGTCCAGGCACTCCACAGGAAGTGGTGGCATTCGGAGCAGGTAATCAGAGCTGCGCATATCTGTGGCTACCTGTGCGTGTCTGTTGATACTGTCATCAGAGATACACAGCAGTTGTTAAGGGTTATGAGTAGTTGTAATTACAGTAGCTTGAAAATATGAAAACTTTTAAGGTCAAAGTTGTTCATTTACATAGCTAGGTATAGTGTGGATGTGTCTAAAAGAGGAAGACAGAGGCTATACTTCTAAACAAACTCACAGCTCCTCCTGAAATATGAGTGAGGACTCTTTGGGATGTTCTGTGAAGAAATATGCTTCAGAAAATCTCCTGACCTGCACAAACACACAGATTTAACATGTACTGACATCAAACACCAACAGCTTTTTTTTTTTTGCAACATTTGCAAACATTTTTTTTTTTATATATATATTTTGTAATATTTTTAACTGTGAAAAAAACTCCCCTGATGAAGAATCACATATTTCAAAATAATTCCTATAAAACAAGCATATTAATTCACTGTAGATCATGCTGGGTCATTTATCATTCATACTGCATTTGAATCATTTCAGCTTTTCTCTCTGTATTTGTCTGGTGGCACATTACAATCTTGCAATTTATATTTCTTTTTAAGATCAGCTACAGCGAGCAGAAATAATTTATAAAGGAACCTCACGTACGAGAGAGAAATAAAACCACTCCAGTAATAAAACTTAAGTTGGATTCATCTTTTCATCTTTTTCATCATTATAATAACTCAGAGTTCTGTAATTAAAAGCTGAGCTGTCCTGTGGGTGAAATTACTGTATGTATCAAAAGAGATGAAGTTTCTGTGTCTAATGCATCGCTTGACGGAGTTGTGAGGGATGCTGGGAAATTCAGACTGTGTATGAGAAGCATGGTTTATTCCGCGCTTTACTGAGCGTTTCTTTAAGTCAGTCTGACTAGAAACTAATTCTCCTGTAAGTAATCATGGAATCATGTCATTTTGTTGCAGGGATTATTAAATGAGCTGCTATATTTGAATTTGTATTAGTGTTGGCAAACGATAAATAATAATTAATTGCATCCAAAATAAAGCTTTTGTTTACATAATTTATGTGTGCACTGTGTATATTTATTATGTGTGTGTGTGTTTATATCTATCGATCTATCAGTCTATATATATATATATATATACACACACTCATATATATTTACATGTATTTATATTAACATATAAACATTTTCTTAAATATACGTGTGTGTGTATATATATATATATATACAGACATAATAAATGTACACAGTACACACATTATGTAAACAAATATTTTTTAATCATTTAATGCAATTAATTGTTGTCAAAATTGACTTTGCATGGCACTGAAATTCAGGTTTAGCACCATTCATAGTAAGTTCTCAAAACTTAAGGTGAGAAAAGAAAACCTATTGGTGTTAAAATGTTCATAAAAAGCCTTTTGTAACCTGTTAGGTTTCTAATGTGGCATATTTCTAAATGAAACATGCTAATGAGCAAGAAACACTCTCACCCTGAGTGTGTGGTGCTCCTGGGCCAGATATGAGCGGATATGTGGATTAGGAACCGTGGCTTCCAAAAACTGTGTCCAAAGAGCAGACAGCTGAGCACAGAGCTGCGTCAGATCTTTACTGATCTGTTCTGCTACCTTCTCATGACCGCCCTGCAACTACAAGGAGAGTAAAACTCTCAATCGTATTTAGTCACAGAGCAATACTTGGTGTTGAACAGTATAAATTGGAATTTGATTAGTCAAGTGTTTCACATACCTGCATTTCAATGGTGAGCTGGTTTAACGTTTCTTCAAGGGAGAGGTCCTCTGGAAACGAGAACATAAAGAGTCACAGACAACAAAAAAATAACATGGTAATACTGTGTTTTTACATCCCCATTTAAATACCATGGTAAACGACCATAGTGATCATTAAGTACCACACAGTATGTTTAAGTAACACGTCTAATCATGCTGATATGGTGCTTTTATGACTTGTTTTTGGAGCTTGACAGTTACTGATCACTTTCTTGTGTTCTGCAGAAAAAAGGAAACTTTATGGGTTCTGAAAGACATGAGGGTGAGGAAGTGATGAGTCCAAACACATTTGAAGTGAGTGAGTTACATAAGAGTTTGTGATTATACCCATTTCAACGTGTTGCAGTTGAGGGATCTCCTTCATTAGAGCCATGTAATAGGAGCGCAGAGCTCTATGAGCCAACAGCAACAGTTTACAGATGCGCCGGTGCCACGTGTAAGCTCTCTGCAGACAGTTCTCTGACGGCACGTAAAAACTGCCCTGCAAACAAACACACATTCACACAGGACATATGAGTCCAGGTCAGATTTTACTGTATGTCACACCTATTCCTGTTATTTCTGCACACGCATAACCTGGTAGCTAAATGCTGAACATGTGGACTAACACACAACTCAGCTGTTCTCCTAGGTTCTCCTTGAAGAGCTAAAACACAGGTTTCACATGACAAAAAGAGAAAAAATATATAATATTTGTGTGATGTGGTTGTTATGAGCAGCAGCTGTATGTTTATGTTTGGCTGTGCCTGAAGCTCAATAATTAGACGAAGATCAAACGCAGAGTAAAACTTTAAACGCAGTCAGTTTCCCAGCAGTAAAATAAGAGAAGTGTGCATACGTGGCACTCGTATTGAGAACGACACAAGAGACGTCCTGTCGACAGGAAGTGTGCACATATACAGCTCTTCAGAGAGGAAAGACCCTTTCTTAATTAGATTTATATCATGTGTTCACACTTCTGCTTTGTGATTGATAAGTCTTTTACTGTATGCTCTCCAAGGATGCTTTTATTTGTTTAAAATAAATATTATTTAAATATTATTACAGCTTAAAAACTAAAATATTTAAAAATTGTATTTATTTCTGTGATGCTAAGCTTAATTTGCAGCATCATTACTAATATGCTGATTTGCTGCTCAAGAAAGTTCCAAAGAATATGATTTATTTGAAACATCAAATATTTTTACTATCACTATTGATCAATCATTTAATGTGTCTTTGTGAATTGTAGGGACATAGGCGGAATGGTTTTTATACCATACACACTAAATGTGCTGTCATGTAATTGTAAAAATGTGTGTCCTCCTATGTCACAAAAACACACGCATACACACACACTTGAACAGTAAAGTCTCAAAAGTAAAATGAAGTGTTAAATAAAATAAAATGTCAAAAGTTTTACATTTTCACAGGCTTCTAAGAATCTAAAATGCTACTTTAAATGTCCAGTTTTATAGTCAACAGACAACACAAGTGATGCTTTAAATGTTTGGAGCAAAGGCTCATAAAATACTGATGCAGTGGTGATTGTGAGTCTGCCGGGCCTCTAATATGTCTTTACTGCATACTTGTGCGTACTGTGTAATGTGCGTATGTTTGAGGGTAAAGAGACTGCTGAGTGCTGTCATTATATGTGTGAAGCTTTGTAATCTACATTTAGTTATGTGCTTTTGACTCAAACAGATGCGTACTGAATTCAGTCTCTCTCTCACACACACAAACATCTGCTCTGTGCTTTCTTTTGACATTTCTTACATTTTAGTACCTGTGACAGCTGGAAAACACACAGTCAATATTACACTGACATGTATGCAACAAAAGTCATAGACTGAATTCACACAGCCAAATGTAATATAGTAAAGCACATGCAATGGCAGAGTAAATGAACCAGTTTGCAGAGAAAAATGTCAGAATTGTAAGATAAAAAGCAATATTTTTTTATTTTATTTTTTTTTTTTTTACTCAATGGCAGAAACAGACTTCCATAGTACACTATGGGCCGGTTTCCCCAACAGGGTTTAAGACTAGTCCTAGATTAAAATAAATATTAAGAGCTGTCTAAACTGGAAAAGGCTTGCACTGAGATA
>JAUCMS010000038.1:16691719-16747302 GCA_032357445.1 Enteromius radiatus | reverse complement strand
TTTTGATTCTGTCTGCCTGTTATTTCTGACCCACGCCTGTTTGACTACGATTCAATAAACGCACGCAAATGGATCCTCCCGTCTCCAGTGATGACTCATCACAGTACAGTATATTTAATATACATCAAAATATTATTTATTCATGTCATCCAAATTTCATCTCCAGACTGAAGACTCCAGTCTTCAGTGTCACATTTATTTATCATTTATTTGTTGGAAACAGTACAGAACAGTTGCATAATATTTTTATGGAACCTTTGTTACTTCTAGAAATATCTAGAAATCCTTTCTAGCAATATAATTTGACTTTTTCTGCAATAATTAAATGATTGTCAAATATCAAATTTGTCCCAATTCTGTTTTAGCAGAACTGCACACTGCATAATTTGTACCATGCTGGTTCTCAGACAGGAAGTAAGGCACCGGACATTGGTTTCACCGTTTCTTTGACTTATGGCTGAAATCGATCAATAAACACACGCGGAAAGTCATTCGGTGAGTCACAAGCTTTCTTGTATTCGGTTAAGATGCTGCTTTGCCTTCTGAATGTGTTTTCCTGCTCATTCATAGCTCATCTCAACATTTATGAGGTTTATTTATTCTGTAAGTTTATTAAAATGCATTTTAAAACAGCATAACATTTTGTAACTGAATTCAATCACAATAACGCCAATAATGTTCATCCGATACATGAAAATGACTTGTATGGAATAACCCCAAGCACAACAAATCCACCTTAGTCTCCACATTGCCATGACAAGAAAGACAAATATGCAACAACTAGTGCCTAGAAAAGCTTAAAAAACTGCTGACTCTGCTCAGAAACCCTTTAGACGGCACACATCACCAGACACAATGCTGTTAGGTTTATATGAACAAATGAATTAAGTTGTTGAACTAGAACGTTTAATACTGTAGTTTTTCATCATACAGCACATTCCTTGAACTGAAATAACTCTGTATTTTCTGTTTTACAGCACAAATCAACGCCACCAGCCTTGAACTACACACATCTCAAAAGTCCAAGTCAGGTAAACCTCTTTCTAACTCGAGTACATTCACACTACCTACTATTTAAAAAACAGTATTCATAATATTAAAAGAGTAGTATACTATGTTGTTGTCACATGACCTCTTTATGCAGCATGTACATTTCGGCAAGTAAAGGATAATGTACCGTTCATCCAGCCATTATTGCAAAAATCAACCCAGACACATGAAAATGGTTTCTAGTTTTGAGTCTGGGCGAACAAACAAGTTCAAACAGGATAGGCGTTTAAGGGAAAATATTCAACCATACCACTTACTACACAACATTTATACCACTTAATGAAGACTGGGTCATGAATATTGATTTGAATGTAGTTAATAACAGTATACAGGTTGTTTAACGTAGTCGATAACTGAAATGCACTTTTTGTGCTCGAATGAAACAAGAGATTAAGTGATACGGAGATACTTAAAAAAAAAAAACTCTGTCTCTATACCTATTGTATTGACAGTCATTATACAGCTTTACTATTGGCAGCAGTCATTATTAGGACAAATTGACCCAGAATGTCACAATTGACCAATCAGAAGCAAGCATTTCAGAGTGACATTCAGTTACCTTTTCAAAATACGATTAGGTGTTTCAATTCAAATTGTGTTTCAAATTCAAGTGTTTGTCTGATTTATAAATCAAAAGATTGTAGATAATCACATTTGGTTTTTCATTACACAGAAAAATGAAAGGTCACTTGGACACATTGCATTGTGGGATACAGTATCTAATGCATTGTGCTCTGTATGCACATTTTGGCAAGACTTTGTAGATCATCTAGATATTCCATGCATGCAGAAAAAACACATGCTATGCATATTATTCATATATATATATATATATATATATATATATATAATAGTTACATGCTACTTTCTTTCCAAAATAGTAAAGTGGATAATAGTAGAGATAGTGGCATACTCTTTTTCTTAAGAAAGCTGGCTGTGGCAACTCAAAAGGTCACAAGTGTCTACTATGTTATCTACAGACAGAAGACAGGGTGAATTTGGGTGAGATGACAGTGGTTTGTATTGTGGTTAGGTCATAAGGCCCATAAGTGCCTCAATTGAACATCTAAAGCCAACAAATGCATGATGATTCTTACTGCGCCTGGATATAAAGAGATGGATGGATGGATGGATAATTGAAGATAGATGGATAGATCTAATCTGCATGCATCTTGCAGCACTGATATTCAGCTCTGTATAATGAAGTCCTGCAGTAGGACAATGGTGCTGGTAAAAGATTTATACGGCATGCGCTTGACCCTGCGGGAACAATGTGATAGTGAAAAGAGATTAGAGGAATCACATGAGAGAGAGTCACAGGACCGCATGTGACCGGCCTGAGAGCTGTTACAAATCCACACAAAGAGACCTGAGAAAACCTGACACGACACACACTGCATCTGATGGTTCACACACAGAGCTGTTCACATTACAGAACAGCTGACTCAGATTCTAACGTGTGAAATTGTCCTGAATAGTCAAAGATCACAGCCTAAAATGAGAGAGATGAAATCATGCTAAAGTACAGTGCATTTTCTACCTGCGTTTCATCGTGTAACACAACAGGTCCATTAATTAGGGCATACCATGTAATTCAAACCAGAATATTAAGACTATTAATATGTGTTTTTGACCAATTAAATTCCACTGTGGGCATGAGTTATCAGACACAATGTGGAAACAGAAACCAATCAACAAAATGTCCAATTGTTGTGACTGGTTAGTGCAAAAATGTATGATGCTTACTAAAAGTAAAGTTGTTTTAACACAATGAAAGGAAAATGCTGAATGGCACAACAAGCCAATGTGAATGTATTTGATATTTAATATACAGATATTTATATTACAGAAAAACTCCACTTTTTTTGGAAATAGGCTTATTGAATCATTGAATTCAATTAGACCAGTATCAACGTGTTTAAAAATGACCAAAGAGTTTTGTTATTTTTTCCTATTTAAAACCTGACTCTTCTGTAGTTATATTGTGTACTAAGACCGGCGGAAAATGAAAAGGTTAGTATGACTAGGTATACTCTGTGATAACCAAGGAAGTTTGCTGCGGCACCATGGCTGCAGCAGGCGCAGTGATATCATGCAGTGACCCTCTTGCTTGCACAGGGAGCATGTCTTGCAAGCTGGGGACTATTTTCCAAGTTACAGAAGAGTCAAGTTTTTTAATTAGGAATTTGATCATTTTTGAATTATGCTACTGGTCTAATTGGATTCAATTATTTATGCTAAGCTATGCTAAAAGTGCTATTGCCAAGACCAGGAGAATGGAGAATGTGCCTATTTCCAAAAAAGTGGAGTGTTCCAAATTTTTCTGTTGGTGTGACAACAAATTCCTCATACTCTTTATTTTATCTTGATCTGGCATAAAAAGTCTGATTTACATGGAATGTAAGATTTTCGTGTCATGTTAAAGAAATAGCTATAAACCAACAATAAACAATTTTCTTGTTTTATAAATATAAATGGGTAATATTTAAAAAACTATTTTTGCTCATGCTCACCAATGAAGTAGTGCAGTAAAATATTGTGAAATAGTTTTTGAATTTAAAACAAATCTTCTTTTTAAACATATTTTTAAATGTATTTTCTATTTCTGTGATTCAAAGCTATATTATATGCAGACATTAACTTAAACCAAGATGTTTTAGAAGTATTCCTAATTGATAGTTAATGATATCTACTGCATTAATATTAATCTTATTGTAATGTTTTTTTCTTTCTAAAGAGGCGTTGCTAAACCTCATTCAAAAATCCTTAAAAATCTGTCCTCTGAGTATTCCAGAACTTAGTGTTGATTTTTTTTTTTTTTCTAAATGATATACAATGCCTAAACTTGGCTACTATTCTTTCTCGCAGCATTCCCACAAGATCCCGTACGTTTTGCCTGAAGCTGTGTGGACAGACCAGGCCGATCGGAAGTCTGCTGGAAAATCTGCTGTTTTACCACATCACTTAGAGCACGCTGGCGTCTGGGGTATTTCGTGTCCTCCGGCAAGCCCGGGCCCCATCCATTAACCACGACGACATGCGCTCACAAGTTTGTGTTTGAATGTCACCATCTATACGGTCCAACTGCATTATTACCAGTCCAGATTATTCCAGATTTTATATCGCCTGTAAATGCCAGCCTGAGCCAAATACCATGAGCTGAATTTTTAAGTCTCCTCTACACTCGACAAGTAATTTGGAAAAATAGATTTGCAGGCGTACTCGATTTATTGACCTTCACGTATACACGCATTTAGAAGAGTTAAGATCTGTTGATCTCGTGAAACTGTCCCATTCAAGGTACATTTCTGAATTGCAGAATAACTGCAGTGGTTTTAGTTTTGAGCTCCCGTAAGATGGAGTTTCTTGAGTCCTCAGCTGGCTGTTTTTGTCAGTCCAGCCCTGTTAGAAACACCTCATTACTTGAAACCTCTCAGAGCGGAAGAAGAGATTTTTGTACCGAATACATGAAGGAAAACCAAAAGCCTAGATGTTTTTCAAATCCTTTTCATGACTCATATGTCTGAACGGTTTCGATTGAACTTATTCCGACCCATCAAATTACATATTAGCTTTGTAACAGACCAGAAAGCAATGCACCTTAAATCAAACCGTGGTGTCCGGCACACAGCGTACCGCTCAAGTCAACATCAATGTCACATGCTTCAAATGTGTTGTTGTGTAGTAATACAGTGCGGTGTGTTTCTGCTGGAGCCAGATGGCTGGTGCGTTGCATTGGCAGAATATGCATCCAATATGTTCATAACAGGGATTTATGCCGGATAACGGAATATTTCCCTGGCGGTCCACTTAAGAGTGGCTTAGAGACCAGACCAGACTAGACAGTCATTAGGAAACGGCAGTCAAAAGCAAGTCCGCGGTCGACGTGAGCCAAACACGAATGAACAATAACAAAGAAAGATCATAAATGTCCGTCAGCTTACCTGCCTATGCGACGACGCTGCTGCGCGACCCGGAGGCGTGATTCGCGCACCCGCTTTGATCCTATGTCATTAAGTTGAGAGGGAGGGAGTGTGTGTTGAGAGCAGTAGCAGGTTTCAGTGTTGACACGGGCATGAGCGGCTCACAACTGCTGCTTCTGCTGCTGGTACTGATGCTGATGCTGTTGTTGCCATGGTGATCATTCAGCTCCTGCGTGCTGCGGTAGCGCACTTGCGTTCTCCCACCTCCAGAGATGGTGTCCAATCTGCCTAAGTGCTGCTGCACCACTCGCTTGGCCTCTCTCTCTCTTGCTCGCCCGCTCTCTCTCTCTCTCTCTCTCTCTCTCTCTCTCTCTGTCTGAGGCTGGGTGCATGATAATAAGGGATGGATGTGTGCTCTGTGTTGTCAGATGCACTATGAGTACAGGCTTACGTCAGTGTCAATAGATGTGAGATAATTCAGCTTTACTCATGATTGACACACCAAATGTGTCCCTGCACTTACAGTTTAAGCTTAGGATTAATATTTATGTGAAAATTAAACACAGCCATTCATTGCGATTGGATTGAGCTATTTTCATTTCTACAGTATCTATCAATGAATCAGTACATAAATAAATGGAAAATAATAGTCAAAATATTTGTTTAAAAATGTATTACTGTGTATATATATATACTTACACTAGTAAGTCACTTCCAGAAATCAACTGATTTTTTATTATCAGTGTTGGAAAAGGATTCTTTGATCATTAAAATTTTAAAAAGAGAAGCATTAATTTAAAATGGATAATAATGTTCAAAACTACTGTTACAGTAGTTTACTGTTTCACTACTGTTCAAAAGCTTGGGATCAGTACATTTTTATTATTTCTTCTTTGATTCCTTTACTAACCAAGGATCTATTAAATGAACAAAAAAGTCATAGCATAGATTTACATTTGAGAAATGTTTTATATTTGGTAAAAAAAAAAATTGTTGTTTTTTACTTTTAATATTATTCATGAAAGAATCCTGAGAATCCTCTCACATTTTAAAATATATTCACACAGAATTTATTCAGTTATTTTAAATTGAAATAATATTTCACAATATTAAATTTTTTTCTGGATTTTTAATCCAATAAATGCAGCCTTGATGAGCAGAAGAAACATCTTTAAAAACTATTAAATATCTTACTGACCCCAAATTTTTGAACGGTAGTATATATATATATATATATATGCATGTATGTATGTATAATATGTATGTAATATGTATATATATATGTATTCTGACTGTACAATCTTTCAGAAATTACAGTGCTGGTAGTTGTCGGAGGTTTAGTAGTGGTTGTGGTGGTAGTAGTATGAATAACATATACTACTAATAAAACAGTATGTTAATAATAATAGTAATAATAATAATAATTGTTATATGTACATGTAATATGTAATTTATGTAATTAATGTAAAATTTAAGAAGTTTCAAAGATAAAGATATAATGTAAGAAAACAAAAAGCTTGTTTTATGTGTGCTTACAATGAAAATGTATTTTCCTTTTGTACATCTTCTTAATATTTGAAAGTGCTCCATTAGGGATTTTTGTAAATTACTTAAACGTCCGCATGAACCGGAAGTTTGAGTAGTGTGGCATACTTCTGAGAGAAACAGGAGCATTTTGAGATTTGGAATTACGAAGGCAAATGTTTTGTTTTTTTTGTGTTTTTTTTTTTTGGACTTGCACAGAATTCAAAAATCATTGTTGTGTGAATAGTTTGGGAGTCCTTGAGCAAGTTAGGTAAACATAAATGCATATTATAAGACAATGAAAGTGTTTTTTGACCTTGCATGCATGTCATCCTGTTGTTGAGGAATACTAAAACCAAAATATTTCATTACCCATAATAGGGGCACTTTAATGTATTAATCCCGTACTTACAATGAATATAGTTTTAAAGTACTGATCAATGTGCATCTGAGAAAATAGTATACAGTATAAATATATAAATATATATAATTTAATCACCTGCCCATTATGGTTAGGTATTAAACTTCTGCTATTCATATTCCGATTACATATTGAGGTTACCCAGCATTCAATGCATTCACACTGCTGGTTGTTTAAACACACAGCGTGTGCTGTGCACTAAAAGCATGCGGGTCTGTTTTGTCCAGTGAACACGGCGGTCACCTTGCCCTCTCTGTTTACCAATCAAATATTGATGCTGTATCAGTGCAGGCAATACAGTACATACAGTGTTTTTAAAAGCTTACGTGCTTAGTTGCACAATAACTCTGCGTTTCTGAGTAGCAGACTGTGCAGGTGTGCAGAAAGTGTTATGGGCTTATCTAAACTCTGCAACATCTGGTCTTGGATAGGTAACTTCCTGATTTTATCTGCCTTCAGGAAACCCCAAATATACATAATCAATACCTTAAGTCCTTCCAACTGTAGATACTCGGAAATCATATTTAGGATGAATGCTGTAAGCACATTTATTTTACAGACCTATATGATGAAGTAACTGTAAATAATATTCAGAACAACTTTCTTTCTTCCTCTCTTTTTCTTTTTTGTGGAAATAACTACTTTAAACAGGTTCCCTTCTCTCGTTTGTCATTGGATAAAAAGTTTTTTATAAAAAGTTAAACTGCTTTTTTTCAGTAATCTTTGAATAGAACGTTCAAAACAACAGCATTTATTTGAAATAAAACATATATTTTTAAACCCTTTACATACAGTAACTTTTTTTTATCAATTTAATGCCTGCTGAATAAAAGTAATAATGTCTTCTTTTTTTTTACACCCCACACCGAACAGCAGTTTAAAGACATAATACCTTTACATATTACTATACATATAAAGTGTGCATTAAGCAGTATGTCAGTATTTCAATCCTATCTTCAGGTGCTGTCTCTGAACTGATTGACACATGCTCTTGGTCTCCAAACGTTTAGAAGCAGCATTGCTTCTTCTATGGTTTACTATCAGCAAAGGAGAAGGCCTGAAACAATAATTCTGCAGCGTTCACACATTCTTCAAGTGTTTTGCCTGGTGTCTAAAATCTTTAATTAATGACCAGCTATCCAGATGTTCCATGACAGCCTGAACATGCGTTTTATGAGGGCATCATGCATGCTTCAGCATTTCTTTGCTTTAAGCTCATGCTATAACTTTTTCATGTGTTTCCCGCTTTCTTTTATGCCTTGGTAACAGATAAAACTGGTTTTGAAGGCATGAATGAAGGTGGTGTTGAATTATATATCCTGTAAGATGAAATGTAGATTCTGTCTGGGCCCTCTCGTAAGGTATAAATTACATCACATTTGATGTAACAGAAGTCATTGTGGCTGACATGCCTGTGAGCAAGTCACTTTCATAGACCCGTTTTGATGTCATTAGTATTTCCTTTCCCAGAATCCTCCTGTGATGAGGGCAAAGCTGCAAGGCAAGACCTCAACAGTGAGAGAGCTCATGCAAGCCGACACAGATCGACGTTTTACAGACACTTTACAATCTCCTTTTCTTTGGAGAGCATTCCTAAAGTCTCCTCTGTTATCAAAAAGTATTTTTTCTTTGTAATCCAAAAAGGAGACTAAAGCAAAAACAAGTCTAATCTCAAGACTAATCTAATCTAAACATACAAACGCTTTATTGGTTTTAATATTATGCAGTATGTCCCATCTGTTAGATGTTCTTTAACATCCCTCACAGTTAGTCACCATTGGCACTGCTGTCTGCTTTTCTTATCCCTAGCCTTTTTAAGTAATTTGTTTTATTTATTTTTTTGCTGCTTTTGTTTAAACACGCATATTTTGAATGTAAATTGAGGTTTGTTATGCAATATGTACCATTTGACAGATTTATCTCAACATCCTTCAGCATTAGTCATCAGTGGCTCCGACCAGAAACCCACACCCACTGAAATCTGCAGACAACTCCACGGAATTTCAACACCAAGTTCTCCTTGCATTCTTTTATTAGGTGTTTTGGTTAATTAATGGTGCTTAAGGTACATTTTACATGAAAGCCAGTTTCCACCAATGAATAAAACATTTAAAAGTTCATTGTTGACTTTTTATCTCACAATTGCAAGTTTAGAGACTTTTTCTAGGAATATTGAGATATAAACTCGCAATTACGAGATATAAAGTCAGAACCGTGAGATATAAACTCTAAATTCTGAGAAATAAACTCCCAACTCGCAATTGTCGCATCATTCTCACGGTGGAAAATTCATGCTAATTCGTACAAATTCTAACAACCTCACTTTTGATTTTAAACCTCAGTGACGGGTAGGTTTAGGGGTGGGGTTAGGTGTAGGTTATTTGTATGAATTTGCTACCTCGTAAAATATGTGTGATCTGCGGTGAGATATAAAGTCAGAAATGAGTGATATGAACTCACGATAGCAAGTTATATTTGTGAGATATATTTTAATAAAATTTCATACATTTTTTTCCCCTCAAAATTGGACTTTTTACAATTCTGAGAATAAAAAATTTGATATATAACAAAATATTAATTTGCAAATTCCAAGAAAAAATAAGAATTGCAACTTAATATCATACGATCAACTTTATATCTCGCAATTCTTGATTTATAACATGCCATTGCAAGTTTGTATCTTATAATTCTGAGAAAAAAGTCAGAATTCCGAGATTTTTTTTATTTTTTTTAGTCAGTGGCGGAAACAGGCTTCTATAGTTTGATCGCATTGTGCAATAGCTTTTAGTTTGTTTGTTGCTGTCTTTCCCACTGTAATTACAAATGGTGAAAACCCATAGGCTTAGATCTAAACCCCAGAATACAGGTCTTGTTGGCCTAGTAAAAGATTTGCAAAGGGGTGGAAAATTTCCAGAAAATGTGGAATTCCAAAATTCTGAAAATGTTTGAATATTTCTGGAAATTTATCAGAAATCTTCTGCTCTTTTGCAACCCTACCTAGTACCTAGTCAAAACATTATAGCATTAAGTTTTGCATTGACAAACAATGCTCACATTTGCTTATTTGAATGTATAAATTCTAATATTTGCAGTTGTGCTTTTAGCTTTTTTTCTACAGATTTCCCTTTATAATTAGAGAAGAAAATGTGACAAAATTAAGACTTCAGGCATTGCCAGTCTACCTGGAGAAAACTTGGTTTTGAAGCATTGTTGAAATATGCTACCTTATATGCAAGTTTTGTGCAATCAGTCCAGATTTACTCATACAGTTTAAAGTATGATTTGTGAATAATAGTTGACAGCCAGGTGGGATGTTGAATGTATTTTTTTAACCAGCGTCATATACACCCAATCTAACTGTGTTTATGACAGGCTCTCCCTGCAGTAGGGCTTCCCATTAACAGAATTACCGCCGCTCAACATGTGTTATTAGCTCCTGTGCAGAAATGAAAATAGGTGCTCGTAACGCCCGAGGCTCAACATCTCCTTTAAACATAAGTCGTAAAAAAGTCTTGCCACCACCCCTCGATTCTCTCCCAGCCAATCGGACGCCAGGAACCAAGCCAGGTCGCCCTTGCAAAAAACCCTTAATGTGTCCTAAAGGTTTGGCATCTCCTGCACAGGTCGTCTTAAGTCACAGAGGCCCGTGGGCACCGCTGAAGACAGACTGGAGGGGGACGACACATCTCTGGGCCAAAGGACAAAACTTCTGCATCCATTCAGACTCTCACATCCCCGTTGAGGGACAGAAACATGGCTCCTCACCTCAGCTTGTGCAGGTAAGATCTCAAACACCGGTGACCCTCATGAAAGACATGGAAACACTTTCTTGTGGCTATATTTGGGAATATAGCTCTCTGATGAGTTGCTTTGAGTTGTTTTGCTGAACTCCTGGAGTGTTTTTAAAACACTCAGGCAGCGAGGAACAGAATTTTGAATTTTAAACAAATAGTACATTAGTTGTATTATGCACTTATTTAGAGACCTGACTGCATTTTGTTTTATGTTGGTGTTTTCAAGACTCGTTCTTCTCTGATGTTGGCAGCAGTTTATCTTCACTACACAAATAAAATACTTTTATTTAAGTTTTTCCTTTCTTCCAAGTGCCTTTGTAATTACAGTTTAGAGGAAAGTTGAGGAGGAACTTCCCTCAACATCTGGATAAAAGACAGCAGTTGGTTTGCTCAGGAAAACAACAATTGCCTAGCAAGAAATAATCACATGTTCCAACACACATCTGATGATATTCCCCATATTTCAGTGTGTTTGTTTGCTAGATGAATATGTCAGAGACATTAGGCCACATGATAGCTACTCAACTGAAATGACTTATGGTCATGATTATCGTGGTCAGAGTTCCCATGATTGTGGACAAAATGTAAATTGTGGCCTGGTAGAGTCTTCAGATGTCTTAAAAAGGGCATTCGTTTAGGTAAATACATGTTTTATAGTTATACTTGGATTTAAAATATTAGTAGATCGTTCTTTCAACTTTTTACAGTATTACCATCTAATGTGGTACTACCACACATTTTCATGTTTCTTTATTTGACCAGCTTCCGAGCTCAAGCATATGAGGGAATGAATACATTTACTTGCAAAATTGAAAATTGAAACCCATATTGTATCTGTAGCTCATGCTGAGTGAGTCAGATGTTATGTAAATCGGTCAGATTTCCCCCTCAGTTTTGGTGCTTTTACACTGTTGCTGGTCACAAATCTCTTACACTATGATTAATCAGCAGCTTGTGATTTCCAGAGCGTTCCTCATACGTTTGTCCTGATGACGATTGTGAGTGGGTGGAGATATTCCTCCCCGCATGGATTACGAGTGTGTCAGCAGAACCAAATCCAAGATTTAGATAACGCTGCCTCCTAATCTCAGCTTCACCAGCTACTGTACACACAGAGAGAATCAGACAGATGACCAAACCATACTGCCTTCATACTGTATATAGTGGATAATAGGAATAAACTTGAAATTATAATACTTTTAATTTGCCGTAGAATGTTTTTTCAAGTAATTGATGCTTCTATATTTATATACTGACTATTTATTATTATATATGCCACGTTTTAATTTTAATTTCACTAACAGTCTGATTTGAGAGTCTTATAATTGTCATACAAAGGAAGGAAGATTGGGAATACTTTAAGACACTGTGAGTGGTCGGGAAAGCTGCCAGGAAATCTGGCTCACACACCAAAGCCACCACAGCTTGGGGGCCACTGCCATATGTGTGACACACACGCAGACACACACCTCTTTATTTTTAAGTTATAGTGGATTATTTCCCTTTTATATGCACATTCTCTCTTATTTCTCTCTATGGGCGTGAAAAAATCACAGATCTGAAGTTGTATAATTATCTGTATTGTGCTCTCATCCTTCTGTTGTCATCTCCACACACGTTTTTGCCTCAACAGCTGCAAATGAAAAATACAAGCTGTTATTTCTGTATAATAGAACAATTGCTTGCAAAGCAAAGCCATTTGTCATGGGAGTGAGATTAAGCTGCGAGGGAGACAGGATCATTTTGACAGTCCTAACAGGGTGTGTGTGGGTTGCATTGTGTACTATATAAAAGTATTATATGGCAATCCAAAGTCTGGGGTGAGTAGGATTTTATATTCATTGATTAAAGAAATTAATTCTTTTATTTAGCAAGGATGCAACAAATTGATCAGAACTGACAGTAAAAACATTTATAGTGTTGCAAAAGATTTCTGTCACAAATGCAGTTCTTTATATTAATCAAAAAATCCTGGACATTTTTTAGCATCGTTTCCACAAGAATACTGAGCAGCACATATATATTTATATATTCAAATAGAAAAGTCATTTTCTATTTCAAGAACAATCTCATGTTGTTCCAAACCTTAATACAACAAGGCATGCAATAGAGACTTAAACGTAGTAATTATTGTTTCAAAGTTGTTATTCCGATCTTCATGAGTTTTCATCAGACAAGTGCTGGTGTCTCAACTTCTTTTGAGGCAGATATTTTTTTTTAATGAATCAGTGTCAGCGAACTCAAACACATAATGACTGACAGGCAGAGAGCTTGGCAGGTTTTGGATGGACCAGCACATGCGTAGGCCGCTTCGTTTGTGCTGCGCAGAGAATCTAGTGCTGTCACAGAGACTGCTGTGAATTCTCAGGGCAACTTTTTCAGATATCTGCTGGAAATTTGATGCATAATGTTTGCACAAAGTCACCGACAGTGGCTTTAACATACTCACTATTAGTCCAATCACTGGAATGACTCTTTATGTGTCCTGTAGATAATGGGTGTCAGGGTTACATGTGTGTGTGTGTGTGTGTGTAGATTGTGCATATTGCGTGTCAGTACCTCTGACCCAAGAGAATGACTCATTCATCATTGCTGGAGCAGAATATTTTCCTGTCACCTTCCTCTGCCTCTGTAGCCAATTTAAAGCAACACACACACACACACACACACACAGGGATGCTGGAGTGGACAGGTGGCTCAGGGTCTGATCAAAAGCTCAGTGTCTCTGTTTCTCTCAGCATGTTCCAGTGAGGAGCTGCTGGGATTTCTTGAGGGTCTGTGTCTGAATGACTTGTATAATGCTTCCCAGTGCTGTTAAATTATACCATTCAAAAATTTGAGGTTGATACGATGTGTGTGTGTGTGTGTTGGAAAATCTAATGCTCACCAATGGCTGCCTTTTAGATGCCTATTAGATGAAACCGTTATGTTGTCATTGTTACAGTACATCAATATATATACTAAATACTATAACTAATTTATTCCTGTGATGCAAAGTTTTAGCATCATTACTCCAGTCTTCAGTTTCACATGATCCTTTAGAAATCATTCAAATATTCTGATTTTTTGTTTCTCAAGACACATTTATTTATTATCATAATCAATATTGATAACAGTTGTGCTGCTTTATTTATTTTATTTTATTTTTATTTTTACACTTTATTTTGATAATATACTTTAGACATTCTCTACATATCAACTAATTCTTATTGATTTGTAACTACATCTCTACTAACTCTCAGAGTAGACTGTTAGGTTAAGTTTAGGGTTATAGAATAAGTTACACTTGTAAAGTTTCTGATAGTCTGATACTGTTAGGAGATATTAAGCAGACTGTCTATTAATACTCTAATGACTGCTAGATGACATGTAGGTGCAAAGTTACTTACTGTTTGTAGAATGTCTAAAGTGGACAGTTTTTTCAGAATTCTTTAATTTTACAGTTCAAAGGAACAGCGTTTTTAGATTTTTGTGTGCACCATTGTAAATGTCTTTAATGTCACCTTTTTTACAGTTAAATACATCCGTAAAATTATTCATATTTTTTCATATTGAGCATACAAAGTTGTAGAAGATTTGTTTGCATGTATTAGTTTTACATTGTGTGAGTCTGAATAGTGCATGTCTCTGTCTCTGCAGGAGTCGGGTCTGGAGACGGACGTTGGCAGGATGTTTAACACGTTTGATTGTCTTCATGTTGCTCTGTGCACCAGCTCTCGCTCGTGAGTATCTTCTCAAACGACTGTGTGATGTTTAATGTGTCCCAGAGATTTAAGTCATAAAAAGCTACTCATCCCACAATGCCTTTCGTTATTGTTTATTTTATTTTATTTTTTACTTGTTTATTGGGCATCTTAAATAAATTTCATTAAATTATTTGTTACTTTTAAAGATTGTTGATAAATTAATATAATTTTAATGCTCCAAAAGCTGCACTTAGTGACAAAGATTTTCATTCAGACCAGGTGGGTGGGAAATATGCTAATGTCAGCTAAACGGCTTGAGGTTTGTTTCAAAAATGACTCGTTTAAATGATTCAGAGTTGATTCTTTAGTTTGAGAGACAATAACTTTATACACAGTGCACTCTCAGATTTAAAACTTTGCAGGATGTTTTCATTTATTTAGAGCTTGAATGGTCATTTTCAAAAATCCTTAATAGGGGCACTTTAAAGGAGTAGTTAAACCAAAAAAGAAAAATAGCTGTGCTTGAATTCTATCCACCCTTAGGCTTTTTTCTTCATCTGAACTGATTTGGGAGAACTTGCTCACAAATGAATCCTCTTCAGTGTATGGGTGCCGTCAGAATGAGAGTCCAAACAGCTGATAAAAACATCTCATTAATACACAAGTAAACCACACCAACTCCGTAATCCATAATAACACTTCTTCTAGTGAAAAAAATCAATCCCTTCCTCTCACGACAATCTAAGTTTAGAACTTAATCTGCATATTTCCCTCCTGAGACTTTTTTTTTTTTTTTTTTTTTTGCTGGAGGAAGCAATATTATGGATTATGGATTTGTATTTTAGCCAGAAGAGAAGTCTTAATGGATTTGCTTCTTACAAACAAGCAGTTTTTTGCTTCACAAGATATTAATGGATACACTAGAGTCATGTAGATTACTTACATTTATTGTGAGTTTTTTTTTTTTCAACTTCCTTTTATCAGCGAGTGCTGTAATTGCTGAATTTTTCAGAATTTGTTCAGATAAGGAAGCAAACTTATGTACAACTTTGATGGTCTGAGAGCTTTTAAATATTCATTTAACTACAGCACAAAAGAGTGTTAAAACATACTACTGTAATCATGATATGTACTTCAATTGTTGTTTAGTTAATAATTTCAGTCGAATATATATCACCAACCCTAAGCCCTGTCATGTGAATTTTACAGTTGCTTTATTTTGACAGTGTGTGGTCCTCGTTGAATCACTGTACGTGTTTACAATCATATATAAATGTGTGTGTGTGTGTGTGTGTGAGTGCTGTGGCTTCAGTCTCGGCTTAGTCCCTCATTTGCGCTAATGGGTGGTTTTAAAATGACACAAGAGGATATGAGGGTTTAAAGCGCCCAGATAAACAGCACTGTAAAAACACAGGAGAATGCCCTTTTTACTTTGGTACCTCTCGCTTGTGCCTGTTTATCTCAGGCTTTCAAGAAGTTCCAGATGTCAGCGTGTCTGTTCGTACTGTACCTGTGTAAAGCACTGCGTCAGCGGATCAAGCCCCTCTACTTTCCCCACGGCGCTTAGTTCATGATTTCCAGAGCTGCAGTTTTGGTCTCTTCTGACTCACAGAGCCAAACTCTTACAAAAACCACTGTGGTGGAACCAGACTGTGCTATATGCTGTAGCACTGTAGGAATACCACAACGGACATTATCAGCAAGGCACTGTTAGCAAGAATACCATAGTATTATCATCACAGTATTTTTCAAAGATCATGGTAATATCATGATGCATGTCCAAAAACATGGTAATATCATAGTACGTTTTTGACAGAGGGTGTTAGAGAATTGTGGGAGTTATGACATAATCAAAGGAGTTAAACAAGCAACAATATATATATATATATATATATATATATATGAAAAAAACAGTGCAAAAACAATAGCTAGAATCCCTTCTCAAGTTATTTTTGGTGCATCAGAGTGTTAAATGGTGAACTATAGAAAGGAATAAGAGCTGATGTTCTCCATCATAGGATCTAATGTTCATGGGAGGAAACTGTCTTTATGATGGATGGAGTGCCACATTTGTTTTCCTGTCGTGTACTTACATTAGATTAATACAAATGAGCACAGATGACTATATCTGTCAGTCTGACCTTCTGAAAGCTGTCCTGCCGGCCCACACATGTACACTTACATCCATAAATCCAGAAAATACTTCCTCGCTGTAATTATGACACATTTATCACATCTTATGCTCAACCGTGCACATACTGTATGATGCGAGTGCTAATTATGGTTATACATGTATATATTATTATTATATTGTTGTACAATTTGTCTTCTGTTATGATGTAGGTGAATGTCATGTTTGACATTCTGAGCATATTCTCTTGTGGTATGTCGCTGCAGACAGGCCTGAAATGACACTCATGTTGCTTATGAATTTTTCAGAGCTGGATTTAAACAGATTAGATGGTGACACGGTGTGCCCAACCATGAAGAATGGACAAGATGACCTTCCAGGTAAAATAAAGTTGCTGTGAAACAGTGTTTTCATCATACGTGTTCATGTAATATAGTCGTTTAGGGATTGCATGTTTTGTACAAATTGAATGATATATATATACAGTATATTTATTGGCATCTCCTTTATATAGAACGATATCTGCAGACTCGAGCTCTTCTCCTGACTGTTAGTATGAATATTTTAAATCATGCTTTATGCATTATCATTAAAACACTCTTCATTCAGGCGTTGTTTACCTATAAATAGTCGTAGTTTCTGTATGCAGTGCATGCAGCGGCACAAAGCTGTTTGTTTTATTAGGTAAAGATGCTAAAGCTGATGGTCGCCTTGTTTTAAGACATCTTTAGATCTCAAATGAGGCAAATAAAACTTTGGTCGCTGGCTGGCCAATTTCTGTGGTGGAAACACTTCTAGCTCAGCAAGATTTTAATTGGTTGTGACCTCTTTGCTTTTAACAAATAATGCGGAGGGTGCAACCTCAAATCACAAACATATGCTGCTCTGTGCACAGATGGAAACGGGGAGTAAGCAAGTTCAAATGCAATTACTGAAGTAAACCCGTGTAACGAGAACTGCTGGATGTTAATGCATGATAATGTTTCTATGAATGGTGATTTGCATGAATTTCTCACAAATGCAAATGGGATTTCTATTATAATAATATTATAATGGATATAAACAAAATCAAATGAGATTTATTGTAAAATGTATTGTACTGGGTAGACAATTGACTCTTTTTTTATTGCAGTGTCCTTTTTAATTATTTGTATTTGTTTATATTTATTTTTAGATTTTAGACTAGATTTTGGACTTTTTTATTTATTTTTTTATTTTATTTTTTCAGAAAGTAAAATATTTTTATGTTTTAACACTCTGGTTTTGTTTTGTTTTGCTTTGTGTTTTATTTTGATATTGTTAAACATTTTTGAATTAAAAATATATATATATATTTTTTTTTTTATATTTTTTGATTCCCGAAAATAAGTTATTTTGAGGTTTTGACACTCTGGTTTTAGTTTTTGTTTTGTTTATGAATGGTTTTGTTTTTGTGTTTTGTTCCAGAAATGTAGGGTTTTAGGCTTTATAATGTTACAAATCTGATATTTTGATATTTTTGAATAATATGGAATTAAAATTATTTATCCTTTTTTTTCTTTCAGAAGTTATTAGGATTTTAAGCTTTACTACATTTAAATAATTAAAGGTTTTTCCCCAGTTTGGTTCATATTTGGACAGTCTGAAAGACTTCTTAATTGATCAAAATTGATTGTAAATTGTAATAGAAATTCCATTATTATTGCTTTCAGATTTTTGAGTATTTGAAGTACGTATTTGCTTGTGGCAGGATTTGATCTGATCACGCAGTTTCAGTTGGATGTCATTCCCATGAGGGGCGTCAGAAAGGTAGAAGGATCCACACCCCTCCAGGTGGCGTACAGACTCGACCGAGAGGCCAACTTCCAGATCCCAACCAGGTACCAATACATTTACCTTTAGTGAGTGGTTTATTTTAGTTACATGTTTATATGGTATGAAACACAACTGCATAACACTTCAATTACTGCATTAGTGCAGCACTTCATGAACCAGAAATGTCACACGAACACACACACATAACCTTGTTGACATACATGATCTTTGTTTCAGGTGTTACATTATTACAGGTCAGAGACAGGTGTTATCAGGCTCTGAACAGCTTCTAATAATGCAAAAACGGACTTGTCTGAACCCATGCAGATCCGCTCGAGCAGAACACTGCATACCCAGACAACCAGACTCACAAATAGTCACGTTTCAGCTTAGTTGTCAAGTTTTGGTCTATTTCGGTGACCTAATAAAATATTTGGTATTTGAGAAGCTAAAAGAGACTCTAATATTCTCCATAGCAAATTATTATTATTTTTTTTTTAAAGTAAATATTTTATTACATTATAAACTTTGGTGGATATCAGCTATACCCATGTGAGAAATACAGTGTGTTTATTACAGATATAATATTCTTAAAAGAATTGTTCACCTAAAAAATGACAATTTGCTGAAAATTTACTCCAAGATGAGTTTGTTTCTTCATCGGAACAGATCACTTGCTCACCAATGGATCCTCTGCAGTGAATGGGTGCCGTCAGAATTAGAGTACAAACTGCTGATAAAAACATCACAATAGTCCATACCACTCCAGTCCATCAATTAATGACTTGTGAAGAGAAAAGCTGTGTGTTTTTAACTTCAAACTTCATTGCATCCAACTAATATAATGATAATGTCGTCTCATCTGAATCAAGAGAGAAATCTGCACAGATCAATCACCATTTATAGGCCAAAACTTGAAAGTGATATCTTGAGATTAGAGATTATTCCAAACAGTGGCCCTCATTTATTTTACCAGCCAACAGGAAGCTCCGTATTTATGGTCTTTCCTTGATCCATTTACAAGCCGGTTAAAGGTTGTTGTAGCTTCATTTGTAAGAGCATCTCCCGCAGAGCGCCTCTGCCTGTTAAAACACCACATGGGTCAAGCCCGGAGTGGGTGTGTGTAAAACTGGACAAGGTAATTGATTCTCAGATGCTGCGGTGTTCTGTCTCTGCCCGGCTTCTGATTCTTTAACACTGCGCAATGAAAGCCAGCACCGTCCCTTTGAAATAACTCACGGACGACACGCAGGCTTTGAAGATGAAAGTGCACTTGGCTCTGATCTGTTTGGCATTCATAATTCTGTTTCAGAGCAACTTGAAGCCTAGCTGCAGTGTGTGTATAATGCAGGGCTATTCCCTTGATGATCAGACAATAATGGAGGTGAATTACTATTCTTAGCAGTAATAGATCCTTTTTATAAATAGATGTGCTCCGTGACAAGAACGTAACTTCATTTGCAGAAACTTCATTTGCAGAAGCACTTTCTGTTTAAGAAACCCATCCGTGCAACGTTATAGTGTAAGCTTTTGCATTCCTTTTTTTTTTTGCATTTTGCAATTCTTGAGAAAAGCTCCACAGTTTTACCTGCTATTAGTTTGCAAAATGGTCTGTAACACAAATGTACAGTTTAATCGAATTTCCTATTTATTTTTCCTTTTTGTCACACTTTATTTTATTTTGTATATGAACCACACAACCACAGACCATAACTCTATATTTATTTTAATTAAAATATATATTTAAAAAAAGTAAAACGGGTTTCATAACCAAAAGTCCACAAATGTACCTTTTCATTGATTTTTTTTATTTATTTATTTAATCTTTCTATTTATTTTATTTCTTTTGACTTCATATAAATATAACATTCCATAAAATTCCATAGAATCTTTTTTTAACACATGCATAATTTTATAGCATTATATATTTTTTCGCCATTGTATGTTATTTCACTAAAGCCACCAGTCTTCGCACCATTATTAACATGCATTAAAATATAAATATGTTACTTTAAAATGGACTTGACATTTTTTTAAAGTAACAGTGCACAATTTTAACATTTAGTTTAGTTTACATTACATTCCGTTTAACAGTACACATTATTTTTGTAACAGTAGACAACAAATCGATAACTAACAGCAGCTTGATTGCTGCTTGCAATTCATTTATGAAATATAAGACATATTCAACATATATCAATATCTGTTGGCCACCAGGCTGAACTTTCCAAGGGGCTTCCCAGATGAGTACTCCTTCATGACCACCTTCCGCATGATCAAGAACACTGTCAACAAGGTCTGGAACATCTGGCAGGTGGTGGATGAGGACGGTCTGAAGCAGGCAGGTCTGCGTCTGAATGGAGACCAGCAGGCCTTGGAGTTCTTTCTCACCACTATGGAGGGAGATGTGCAGGCTGTTACCTTCCCAGGCCTTTCTGTCCTCTTCAACACTAAATGGCACAAAGTTATGATTGGTGTGGAGAAGGAGCTGGTGACGCTGTACGTGGACTGTCACCCTGTGGACCAGAAACCCATCAAGAGGAAAGGATACGTCAACACTGAAGGAGACACTCTGATCGGAAGACTGGATTCTGATCCTAGCACCTCTGTAGTGGTGAGAGTCACCAGTTCAACCTTATATTTCAACTCATTTATTTTTAACTTTCTTAAAGTTCAGTGTAGTGAATATGAATAAAATAGATTTGCCTATAGATGATGTAGAAAAAATTATTAATACAATATACCTTTCAAGTTTAATACATTGAATAATGCATGTGAAGGTTGACATTTTAGTGTTAGATTTTTATAAGATTAACGTTTTGGAATAGTACATTTTAAGATCGAAATATTGGAAGGGTTTTTTTTTTGAGAAAGGTTTATTGTTTCTAAGATTAATGTGGAATCGTAAATTCTTTCTAAGATGTTTTGGAAGAGCCAATTCTTTCTAATATTGACGTTTTGGAGCAGCCAATTATCTTTCTTCTTCTTTCTTCTTTCTAAGAAGGAGGTTTTTGGAAGAATGAATTCCTTAAGTTTTGTAAGGGTTAATTATTTCTAAGATTTAAATATTGAAAAGGTTAATTCTTCCTTTGAAAGTGTTTTTTCTAAGATTGAAGTTTTGGAAAGGTTAATTCTTTCTAAAGCTAGTGTTTTGGAAGTGTTCATTCTTTTTTTGAAATTGTTAGTTTTGCCCAAGATTGAAGTTTTGGTTGGGTTCATTATTCGTTTGAAGTCTGGGATTGTTCATTTTAAGACTGAAACTTTGGAAATGGTTAATTATTTTTTGGAATTCCGTCTAAGATTTACATTTTGAAAAAGTTAATTTCAACTTTGAAGTTTTAGACATTTAATTATTTCTGAGATTTAAATTTCGGAAGGGTTAATTCTTCCTAAAATTCAAGCTTCGAAAGGTTTAAATCTTTTGTGTTTTGATTCGATTTTATTTTTTGCTGTAGAGCTCTACTGTATTTGATGAATGTTACTGTCACCCTGCACCTATCAAATCCATCACATCCTGTTACAGCCACCACCTGTGATAAATGTGACTGTCAGTCCGTGTAACTGCCACACTGTGTGATATGTGTTACCATCAGTCAGTGTGACTGCCAGATTGCTGGACCTCAGCCCCTTGTCACTTTCTGTCCAACAGACAGCTAAAAATAAGTCCGATAGTGCTGTCAGTCAAACTTACAATGATTTAAAACTCAAAATCCTCACGGTTAAGGATTCGTTCATCCAATTAATATATGCATCATGGTTTTGTGTTTTTGCAGTTTGAGTTGCAGTGGATGCTGATTCACTGTGACCCAAAGAGAGCACAGAGAGAGAGCTGTACCGAACTTCCTCAGTCTGAGGTAACTTCCTGTTTTGTCTTAAATGAGAACCTGACCAATCACCATCACTCTCTTTTTGTTATGTTTAATGTGGAAAAATCTGGTTGGTTAAAAAGTGGTTTGTTGGTATTCTATCCTCATCAGCAAACACTCAAAACTATCAAACCTTTCCAGCTGAGATCGTCAAACCACCGTAAGCTGATTTGAAAAAAATAGTTCGCCTAAAAATTAAGCGTATGTCCTTATTTTGAATTTGAGTAAAACCTTAAATTACTTTCTTCTGTTGAACGCACACACTCAAAGATATTCTGAAGAATGATGGTAACCAACAATTTGCTGGTAGACTTGTTTTTCCCTCCATACCGTGGAGAAAAGGCAATGGTTATCATAAACTGGTTGGTTAACAAAAGATATTTTGAAGAATTTTGGTAACCAAATAGCTGATGGTTCTGTAGTTTTTCTTTTATTATTATTTGTTTGTTTCTCTCTCTCTCTCTCTACTGTGGAAGTCGACGGCTACCTGTTTGGTTACCAGCATTCCTTAAAATATCAAATTTTGTGCTTAGCAAAAAAGGAAATCGGTTGTAACTCATTCTGTTCATGTGCTGCATAACTGAAGTATGGCCTTAAATAATGATAGATTATTGCTATGGCAGTCTGTAAAAACTAGTTGCCTAAAAAGACCTTGCAACATCTAGACGTTTGGCATTAATGTCAAGATTCATGCATTTGCTTTGTTTTTTGATGAGCGGGGCGCTATCTTAGGCCGCATGTTGTGGCGCCATCTACAGGTGTGCTTTCTCTTTTTGGTGAAGGGTTTCATTTTCACTAACTCAGCAATAATCTTAATTCTCTCTCTCTCTCTCTCTCTCTCTCTCTCTCTCTCTTGCTTCTTCAGATGTATGCCAATGCTGAGGTATTTGATTTTTTTTTACTTTGTTTTTCGTTTTTAATCAATTAATAAATTAGTATTTTTAGCAAATAATCTACTACATTGCTTTATTGCTGAATTGACCTGTTTGCTACTTGCTATACTTACTGCGATCAACAAAACATGAGCCGGAACAGCTTTTATGTACGTATATGCTGCAAGTTATTAATGCTGCAAAGTAAATGATGTGTACTTTTATTAAGAAATTTAACAAAACATTTGTAATCTGGATGTACAGGTAGTTACACCTAAATAATGGTATAACTCTCAAAAGCTTATAATGATTTTAGAATGATCATTTTATTCACTGTAGAATACTGATCCATATAATTAGCAATTCATTCTGAAGAATTTGGTAATTACACATTAATTATGAACCTGTATTGAGTTGTTCTCAAGGATATATATAAAAACAAATAGTAGTTATTGATTAGCGAATATTTTTAAATGAGCACTATTACTTACTACATGGTTAATCAGAGTTTCTTGTTAATTAATAGTAGTTACTAGAATGTTAATAGTTCATTAGACCTTAGTTTCTGTGTTTTTATTCATTATTGATGGAACGCTATTCTAAAGTGTTACTGGTTAAGCTAATAAAGAGAAGCTGACACTAATGATTTAAATTTTATTCCTCATTGTGTTAAAGTAATTTATTAAGGTCCTCAGTAGAAAGAGCTTGTTTATGGCCCTTCCAGTTGTTGATTTTGGCACTTAGCTAAAGCAAAATATCAAATGAGTTCTAAAACATTCACGTTTGTTTACTCATTGTTTTGCTCCTTTAATCTCCTACAGCCAGATCCCAAGCCGATCCCTGGTCCCCCCGGTCCTGAGGGCCCTGAGGGGCCTCGTGGAGCCCAAGGAGAACCTGGCAGAGACGGGAGAGATGCAAGTCTTTCCGTTACATTTAAAAAATATATTTTTTATTGTATTAATTTATTATTAATTTCAAGTATTAATTGTATATTTATTCTTATTTATTTGGGGAAAAGGAAATACAGTATGGTTGACAGTGTATGTAAACATTTATAACATAATTAGATTTTAATATTCATTGTGATCTTCAAATCGATAATTGGTTGGTGCAGTACTTTTTAAAACTCCTTTGTCATCTTCTATAGCCCAGAGTTTTTCTTGTACTACAGTCACATGTAAATCTCCATTAGAGCTGTTCCCTCAACTTCAGAAGCTCAGTCTTCAACACAAATGAATGAAATGCTGTTCTTTGGTCTTCTTTCATCTCAGGCTGCTCATTAGAGATTATCTTTTGTCAACACCTCTGTCCTCTGTTGCGTACTTTTTTTTTTTTCTTTTTTTTTAACACATGATGTCCTTTTCTCATTTTTTTCATTCTGTTCTTCAGGGTATTCCAGGCACCCCGGGCACTCCTGGAGCTCCGGTAAGTGTCAAATTTTGGATGAACATCTTCATCTTCAACATCTTCAAGAAGACATTGTTCTTAAACTCATAAAGGGGTCACGCTCAAGAAGATCCACACAAGTTTTACCTAGAGTTAGTCACCGACACTGATAATTATTTTCATGTTATAGTAGATTCCAAGGAAGATATATAAATTAATCACATAAATAAATATGAAATGTAGACAGCTGACAATTTATTTATTCACTATTAGATTTACTATTACAACCCTCCCAAAACAAAACTTGTTTTTATTCTACAAACATTTAAAAGTTGATATATATGAAATTGCATGTTATATTTCATATATATCGCCAGATCTGAAACCCACCCAATCAATCCAGCTTCCTGTGTCAATATCTATTAAGAAAAAATGTGGTTGAATTGCACCATCATCTGGTGTGTCATAAATAGGTCAAACGCTGCTCAAACCTGACTCTGGTCCTATCAGATGAGGACAGATGCACCGAGGAGTCCAGCATGGCTAATTACATTAGCATAGACCCGCTGTATCTTAGCGACGGTTGCAGTCGATGCAGAATGATGATAAAGCTGTTTGTGTGTTGTAGGGCAGTAAAGGAGATCGAGGAGAGATTGGATTGCCAGGACAGAGGGGACTGCAGGGCGCCCCGGGACCATTGGTTAGTACCGACACGCATGACCTTCACCATTTAATAACACAATCTAAATAACAATACAATCAATATTTTACAGATTTACACATCAGTTTCACACAAACTGTAGCATTTCATTGTGCTAAATGAATCACTGTAGTGGTAATTGATTCTGTTTATACGTGTGTAGGGACCAATGGGCCCCATGGGACCACGAGGACCAGTGGGAGAAAGAGTAAGAATTCTGCGATAATGAAACGCAATGCAAAGTCATTGTAAAATTTACTTAGCAGCTAAATATTTAGCAAGTAAAAAAAAAAAAATTGGTTTTGCTGGGTTTGTAGGGTCTCCCTGGTTTCCCTGGACCTGCTGGACCCCCTGTAAGTATTTAAAATTCCCTTTAAGACATATGCTTTATTCTGGAGGTTTGACTTTTGTATTTTCTTTTTCTAGGGACCAGAGACTGTTGGGCCTCCAGTATGTGAAAAACCTGCTCTTACATGAATTTGTCTCACTCTCAGCTTTTTATTTTACATTTTCACTTTTTAACACTTTTCCGCTCATGCAGGGACCCCCGGGGAAGCCTGGTACTCCAGGAGATGAGGGAAACATCGGACCAGAGGTCAGAATTCATTTCAATACACAATACACTAAGACACACGTAAAGGCATCTTTATACCTAAGCACAGAGAATCAAGGCCTGAAATGATGCCTGCTCTGATCCACTTCAGCCCCTAGCGTCAAAGTATATAGCCGTCATTGCTGTGTAAATGCATTCATGCCACCTCCGAGCTGTATTAAACACAGATTCAGTAGTGCTTCCGCAGTATGAATTCAGCATTAGATATTCAGCTTCATACTTAATCTTGTTATTGTATATATGTTGAATGTTTCTGGTTCCTGAATGTAAGTGTTCTTTATGGTATTGAATTTCCCAGGGTTCTCCTGGACCCAGAGGAGCACTTGGGCTCCCAGGACCACCAGGCCCACCAGGACCTCCAGGACCAGCAGTAAGATCTTCTCCCATTGATGTTTTTGGCATTTTACATATTTCAAATGCTTTCTCACAAGACAGAACCACTGTAATGGGTGTGCCCTCACAATAACAACGGCATTTTTGTAAAATCATAAAAGCAACAGGATGCACTTTCTCCTTTACAGATTTGAAAACATATCTATAGAGAGCAACATATAGCTTCACTAAATGTATACTCAGACTAGACAGTGGTCCCCAACTCCGGTCATCAGGACACACTGCTCTGCACATTTTGCATGTGTCTCTTATCTGACACACTCAGTTCAGATGATGGATCTCTACCGTAAGCTGATGATGTGAATCAGCTGTGTTTTATATATATATATATATATATATATATATACAATATATGTGCAGAGCAGTGGATCCCGAGGACTGGAGTTGGGGAGACAACTGACGACAAATAGACAAATAGAAAGCCTTGAAAGGAATTTTGTTTTGTTACTGGCTTTCTCTTATACTTATACATTTAAGTTCACTTTTTGTTTTAGACATTCTAAGACATGTTGAGTCTTTGTCCCTTCTGTTAACCCTTACCTAACAGGTGACTTCTGTTGGCTTTCAAAGGGTTTAAAACCTTTTTACACAGATCTGTTCTGACCTCCGTAACGTTTGAGGCTTTGCTCGAGTGTATGTCTGTGAATCTAAACTACGCTGCTGTCCTTCTGCTGTCTGTAGGGACCACAAGGTGCTGGGAACCCTGAGGGAAGTGGGGAGACTGTGAGTGCTTGTTAGATTTCAGTAATATTCACATGGACACCCAGAACCTGCACATCAGACCTAGATTTTAAAACACAGAAAGATGGAAAATGTCAACATTCTCTATCTTTTGTAGGACTGGGATTCTCATTTTGATTAATCAATATCGATTCTTAAATTCCAAATCTCCAAAGAATCTATCTATACTGTTTTTATTTAATGCATGAGCAAAACCTAATGAAACAGTATTTGTAAGTAACTATCTTTGCTTTGTCAGTTTTGATATTAAACAAAGTCTCAGCTTTAAAATTCTGTCAATTGAATAAAAAGTCAAATAATAAATAATGTTTTGGTACCCTTGTGACGCATCACTGTAGTGCCTCACTTCTGGCGACATGTGAATCAGAATATCTTTACCACTAATTATAGCACCAAAAGAATATGAATAAAAAGAAAATGAACAGTATAACGTACCAAAATGCATAATGTCTCATGCAATCACTCAATCAATTTTTTTTCTGCAGAAATCATAAAAACTACTGTAGTTTGATAGTTTGAAAAATAAACAGTAGAAAGTGCATTTTGCTAAATCTTTATATTACATATATTTTATTTAATTTCTATAATGTTTAAATATAATAAAGAATAAATATTATATATATATATATATATATATATATATAATAAAATATATATATAAATTTAAATGTTTGTTTACAAATCGATTAAATATAGTAGTGTAGTAAAATAGCATTAGTTTAGAGATATTTTTTTTCCGTGGAAAACAAAACTGATTATTATAGTGATTGCTAAAATAGAAATTAATTAATTGAATCATGAAATATATCTCAATACCCAGCTAATAATTAGTCACTGACTCATCAAAAGAGTTAACAGTCAGTTGCAGTGTCTGTTGTGCGCCATCATCTTAAAGCATTAAATCTGCTTGGTTTGCATGTCTCTGGTGAGCTACAGGCTGGTTGTGTGTTATTCTTCACTTCCTGTCTGGTCCTACAGTTGATGATGAATAGAGCTGATGCTTTTGCGTGTTTCATTTTGTTAGCAGTGCCAGACAACATGTCCAGCTGGACCGCAGGGACTGCCTGGGCTGCCGGGGATGAAGGTGAGACCCCAGCCCTAAGGGTTAAACTTTAACCCCTAAAAAAATATATATAATTATAAAAGTATAAATCTGTAAGAAGTTGAAGTATTGCTTTTAATTAAAAATAAATAGTTTAAAACAAAACTGTAACATCTCTTAAAAGGTTCTATTTACTTGTAACAGATTGAATGTGCTTTCTGGAGCAGCTGTACATCATTTTTTGTACAAAATGTTCACTGAAGAATGTTTCTTTGGTCAAACACCAACTACTGTATTATTAAATTGAATCTCTCTTCCAGGGACATCGAGGTCTTCCTGGCGTGGATGGTGTGCCGGGTACCCAAGGGGAAAAGGTGAGATTGCTTTTGCAAATGTAAGGATGATAAAGAAATCAAGAAACTGTAATAAACAAGCTCTCCTGGGCTTTAAATCAATAAACACTATAGTCATTTTCTTCTTTATTAACAGGGAGAGCGAGGGGCCGCTGGAGAGCAAGGTCTTATCGGACGTCCTGGAGATGATGTATGAAAACTTTGTTTATGCATTACAGAGTGTTGTGTGTTTTCAATATTGCCTGTGACCAAAAATATCAGTGTCAAATAAAAATATTCTATTGGTATGATTGATTGTGCTTGCATATAGTACCGGCAAAGAATTATGCATGAAACAAGTAATTAATAAAAATAAATATATATATAATAACAAATTCATGCAGGGTCAACGAGGACCAATTGGATTCCCTGGACCCCATGGTGATAAAGGAGATCGGGTAAGACTTATAACACCTTCATCTGAAGCAGACAAGGGAAGAGCCAGAGGAATGCTTACAGAGCAATATCCTTGAGTCTGATCAATGCATGAAATAATAATTACATTTGTTTAAAACTCAATACAGCCAATCGAACAATGTCTGCAGTAATTGTAAAAATGCTCTGTGGGCAAATATGCAGATATAGCTCTTATATGCAGTACAAAAATCTAGTGTGGGGATATTATAAGAGCTAGCCTTGGTTTGCATGTCCCTGGTTGTGTTATTTTTCACTTCCTGTCTCAGGGAACTCAAATCGTTTGAGGAAAATGATTGCCTTAAACCATTTAGGTTTTGAAAAACCAATTAATATGCGTACTATAAACTCATTCAATTGCATTCTATTAACTTATGTATTTTAGTGTTGGCGTAGTCAATTACAGTAAACTCAACTAAAACATTACATTTATTCCACTCAGTAAGTTTGAATTCAGGTAACCAGTTCTAACTAGGTCTTAACAACTACTGAAGAAATTTTAATTTAAATAACTTGACACCAAGGTCATCAATTTGTTTAATGTGAATTCTACTTACTTAATTTTAGGCTTGTATAGCCATATTGTTGTCAATGACATCACACCATCCGTCGCCGCCTTTGTACTGAAAAGATTGATTCATTGCTTCAGAAATGGCGCGAGTGACGGTTAGAGAGGAGGAGGAAGATGTTCTCCAGTTTAAAAATAGCCTGACTGAAACGTGTTTCGAATAAAATGAATTACTTTAATTGTATTAATAGGCTTATTATGAAACAGGTTATTGTATTTATTATATCATTTAGTTATGAAAGGTAATGTATGACCATTATTGGGGTATTTTAGTAGTTATGAAAAATAAGGCATAATAACCTATAACCCTATAAGACTTCTAAAAAAAAAAACAATATTAGAAAAATCTTTAATTAAGCTCATATTTATTTTAAACATTTTGTGGTCAGCCATTTAGATTTAATAAGCATAGATTGTATGATAATAATAGATTAAATGAATTTATAGTAACTTATTTAGATTGAGTTATGCTTAACATAAATATATATTGAGTTAAATTAACCTTTTACATTTTTTGAGTTAAATAAACGCATTTAATTTAGTGACGTTCACTGTTAGGTTTTACAGTGTACAGTTGATGATGAAGAAATATAAAATAACAATGTGTTGTACGTCTGCAGGGTCCTCCTGGATTCAACGGGATCCCAGGACCTACCGGACCACCAGGATCACCAGTGCGTGAGCTGTGTTTTATCATATTTTTTTAAACTCAAATATTTGATAAAAAAGAGCTCAAAATACAGAGATTGGAAGTCTTTCTTTATTTGATGTTTATGAGAAGAGAATGTACAGCAAACCACACTAGTGGAAATGTAAAACCAAGATTATAGGTTGGAAAACATGATTTAAGAGCTAGATTGTGTGTAATACGCTATACACAGTTTTGTGATGTTTATACAGTTAAATTAACATCTGGGTGTCTTAACAGGGTGTTGAAGGCATCAGAGGGCGACAGGGACATCCTGGGCCTAAAGGAGATGAAGTGAGTTATTGCTGTTCTTATGATCTACCGTGCTCAAAAACAGTTAAAGTACTTTGTTTCTGTCTGAGGAATTCTAATATATTGTTTTAGGGTGCGATCGGAGCCCCGGGAGAGAAAGGAGCTTCTGGAGCCAAGGGTGACACTGTGAGTGACTGATTCTTCAGATTTATGCTCAGAATGACCTTCATATTGGCCGTCACTGGTGTAATTATGAAATGGTGCTGGAAGAGTTATCTGAAATGTCATATTTGATAATGATGAAGATGGTGGTTTATAGGGTGATCCAGGAAAGCATGGATCTGATGGAGCACCAGGAGTTTCAGGAGAGAAGGTGAGTTATGATGATCATTTTCACATGAATGCGTAGAATTCAAAATGCATAGTTATACCTGATGCACTGCAGTATATATCTAGTTTTTATGAGACTAAAATTTACATATTTGATTAGTATTTTATCAGCACATTGCTTTGTGACGAAATGATTCCCAAATCTGGTTTGTTCAATGATAAAAACCGAAGAAGAATTTGAGATTTTGCTGTCTGCTTGACAGGGAGAGCCAGGTCTGCCCGGAGCCCTTGGTGTCAGAGGAATTGTGGGAATTCCAGTGAGTTAATCAGCATGTCCATATGATTTGTTATGTGTTATTCTGCTGTGCTTTTCCTGAAACAATTCTCAAAGCAGCTGCTGCTGTGAATGCTATTACAGTACTGCAATACAGTAAACACTTAATTTACCTGAGGGTGTGTGTGTGTGTGTGTGTGTGTGTACTGACACCTACAAACTTTAAATGAGCAGATTTACACGTATTTGTAATTTGCAACTTACCATGACTAAACAATGCTGCATCTCAAATTCAGGGTTTACCAGGAAAACAGGGACTCGTGGGGCCTGCAGGCCAGAAGGTGAAACTTCATTTACATGAAATTTAAATATGCTGAATCTCATTTCAATTTTAAAGCAGTGAAGCACAACACTTTCTCATTTTTCTCTTTTATAGGGTGATAGTGGTGCTGTAGGACCAACTGGTCCGGTTGGGCTTCCTGGTAAAGATGTATGTATTAAAATAGTAGCTTTTTGTAGGTGTATACATTTAAGGTATTGTTATATTTTGATATATGTTCATATTTAGGGAGCACTTGGACCACCAGGAGAAGATGGAACTCCAGGAGCCAAAGGAGCCACTGTAATAAAAGCAGAATTTAAGCATATAAATAAATGTCTTTGTCAGCAAAGCTCTTTGCACACATCTTTTAATCTCTTTTAATTTGAACTTCCTTCCCCAGGGTGAGCCAGGAAAACAGGGTCCAGTTGGCCCAGTAGGCCCACAAGGAGTGCAGGTGGGTTGGACTGATTGTCTGATGTAATTTTAATGTTTGCATCCCAACTGCATAAAGTATACTATGCACCAAACATGTACTTTGCTGGAGAAAGAAATGGCAGTACATGGCAGAAAATAGCAAGTGTGCAAGTAAAAATAAACTAAATGGTGTACTGAATGCATCTTTTGTGCACAATTAAAGTATTTTGTATCAATACGCAATTTATTTATTTTATCTTTAAATTTAATACTGATGTTTTTAAGGCTGAAAAGAAACTAAAAACTTTATCTTATGGTTTCAGCAGGTCTTAAAAGGCTTTTAAAAAAGTCTTAATTTCCCTTCCACAAACAAAGGTCTGAAAAGGTTTCAAATTGGACCAGAAGGGCTTGGAATCAAACATTGCATGCACTTCAAACTTCCTTAATTAAAGATATGTTTTAAGATGCTTTTGTGCAGTGTGATCAGATTTTCTTTTATAATAAATTCAATAGAATAGCGATCTGTTGGAAGTTGATAAAAATACAATTATTCCTTTTAATTGCTTTAGTTTAGGTCTTAAAATGTCTTTTTCTTTCATAAAACCTACGTAAAACCTTCATAAATCCCTGTTATATAGTCTCTGATTAACAATATTAGCTAAGAAGTATGCAGTTATTCACCCTTTGCATACTATTTTCAGTATTAAATGACGATACTAACTGTGCATAATAATTAAACAAAACATGTTTGTATAATATTATATCTTACTCATTCAATGAATGTAGAAAAAAATGCATGGCTATTCATGTAATTTTTTCCATTTATCATAATTATGGTACATGAATGAGAACTGATAAAAGGAAATTATTTGATGAAGTGCTGTACAATTATACTGTACATTTTTATATATTCTTGACTTTTCCCGCAGGGAGATAAAGGTGACCATGGTCTTATGGGCCCTCGTGGAATCAAGGGTCACACGGGTCATAAAGGAGACCAGGTGTGCTTGTTAATTGTAATAAGCGTAACACAGAAGCATATTACTGTCTGTTATATGCGTGTATGATCATGTATTTTTCTTATTTTAGGGCCCGATAGGTCCCATTGGTCCCAAAGGAAGTGAGGTAAATGAAAAAGTGCTCAGTGATCGTTTAAATTCCTGCTGCTTCCTGCACTTGTACGAGTACTGTGTAATTTATTTTTTTTCTCTTATCGCTCTACAGGGAGATCCAGGTGTTGCAGGAGATCCAGGCGTAAAGGGTGATCAGGTTCGCAATATTTATAGCAGCATACCTGTCACACCCTCTAATTATGATATTCCAGTATGTGTACAGTAGTGTGATGGTTTTTAATAATGGTTTACAGGGGCCTCCGGGTATTCCTGGCATCAAGGGCGAGGTAAGTGTGCTATCATTCAGAAGCATTTAATGTTTTAGGTTGTAGGAGATAAAAAAAAAAATACACATGGACCACCAAGAGAAGATAGTTTATATATATGTTTATAAACTAAAAATAACAAAAATAAAACAATAATATATTTAATAAATGTATTTCTTTAGTTGTTTTTGTTTGATTTTTCTATATTTTTCCATATATGTATTGTATGTAAAATCGTGGAAGAAAAACATTTATTTAATCAATTATTCATTAGAATCTTCTGAATGAAAGATCAATTTATTTGTAAAATATATTTAAAAATGTGTACTGTTAAATGGAGGTTTCAAAAATGATTCAATAAAAGGGTGTCGTTAATTGTGGCCAATGAGTATTAGAGAAAAACATTTATGTCATAATGATATTTCCCCCCATTTTAAATTCTTATTGTTCAATGAAAGGTTAGATTTTTGTGATTTTTTTTTTTTTAATAAAAGATCAAAAGGATTAACAATGCAGATTCATATTTACCAAGGGTGCCGATATGTTTGTCCATTCCTGTATGTATATAAATACTGTATATGCTTGTTTGATTGCAGAGTGGGCAGAAAGGCCAGAGAGGAGCTACAGGAGCTGATGGTCGTCCAGGACAGCCAGGTCATGAGGGTCTGACTGGTCCGCAGGGAGCCAGAGGTCTGGAGGGGGAACGAGGACTGCCAGGACCCGCTGGTCCCAGAGGTCTACCTGTGAGTACATGCTTTGTCACATTGGAAATGCCTGCTCTTCAGTTCCTCTGATGTTGTTCTCACTTTACTTTATTAGGGGCTCAAGTTGAATGACGAGAAGATCCGTGAGATTTGCTCAGCTGTTGTTGAAGGTTAATAATCACTTATCAACAACATCAATTATTTTTTTCTTAATAAATGGCAGCTAAAGTAGAACATTGTATTTTATCAAACAGAACATTTAGATGCCTACAAGAAGGAAATAGCCAAGAAGCCTCTTCCCATTGGGGCCCCTGGAACTCCAGGACCCATGGGACCACCCGGACTACCGGGACCGGCAGGTCCTGCTGGAGAAGCCGGACCAAGAGGAATCATGGGGCCCAAGGGGCCTCAAGGATACTACGGTCTTCCTGGAAAACCAGGAGCTAAAGGTACCATTAGTTTGAATCTCGATTCCTCTGATGTCTCTGAACCATTTATCACTGTCTCAATTAGTGCTCCGCTGTCAGTTAACGCTGAGTTTGATTTGTTTTTTATTGCTTATGAATTATCAAGATTAAACACTCATAACTATGAAATATTGAGTTAAGCTTCAGTTGCATCATGCTAATGTGTGACAGCTGAAGTCTCAGTCAGGATTGTTTGATGATTGACTTGTAGACTGAAGCACACCATGATTTCCTTCAGTCGCTGGTCACTGAAGGGTAGCAGCCTCCAGAATGTTTAGCACTGCAGTTCTTTTGTCCTCACAAGCGCAGGCTGATGTACAGTGAGCGCGGTCTAATTGCCAGGAATGCTACGCTTGCTAATGAGACAGAGATTGAGAAGCAATAACAGGATAATTAGAAAAGCCCCCGACAGCATCTCAATCTACCTCAGTTATTTCTGCACGACCTCTGAGGATGAGATCATTTTTATTGAAGTTTAGAAATGCAGAAACATTCTAGCGTTCAACACTCATGCCTAGCAGGGTTTTTAACTGTATAAATGTCAGCAGTCTCACAGAGGTTTCCCTGGTCCCTTAGGAGAGCTGGGAATATAAGAATATTACCATCAATCCCTACAGGCAGGCACTTTTGTTCAGTACTACAGTGTGTATTTGTGCTAGTATCGCACCTTAAAACCATTGCCAATTTCTTAAGGCCCAAGAAACCAAATTAGTTTTCAACCAAATATTAAAATGCTCTAGATATGCAACTTTGTATCTCAGAAATATGAGATATAAGCTTGCAATTGAGAGTTATAAAGTCAGAATTGCGAGTTAAAAAGTCAGAATTGCATGATTTAAGGTCAGAATCACAAATTATAAAGTCAGAATTACGAGTTATAAAGTCCGAATTGTGAGATATAAACTCTGAGAACATATTAGTATTTTTTCACACTCAAAATTGGACTTTATAACTTGCAATTGCCAGTTTATATCTCGCAATTCTGATTTTATATCTCCCAATTGTGAGGGAAAAAAGTCAGAATTGTGAAATAAAAAGTCGCAATAATATTTTTTTGTTTTTTATTTAGTGGCAGAAATCAAAATAACAGAAAACATCTAATATTTTTGCTATATTAAAGGACTATTTTCTATTTTATTGTATTTTAAAATTTAATTTATTTCAAAGCTGTGACTTTCAAGCTTCATTTTTATACCATAATTTCTTATTTATTATATTATTATTATCGCTACATTTTAAAATATATTCAAATAGAATATTTTATTTTAAATATTACACAGTATTATTGATTTTGCTGTATTGTGGATCAAATAACTGCAAGCTTTGTGAGCAGAAGAGAATTAAAAAAAAAAAAACAAAAAAAAAAACAGTAAAAATCTTACTGTCCAAAACCATTTGACTTTTTGGTAGTACACAAATATAAAAATATTATATTATTAAGCAGAAAAATGTTACACATTGATGAAGATGATAATAATAGTAATAATAATAGGTTTTGAGCAGCAAATCAACATATTGCAATGATTTCTGAAAGACAGTAATGGTGCTGTTTTATATATATATATATATATATATATTATATAAGTGCTTATATATAAGTATTAATATATAATGCTTATTTGAGCATATTTGATTTTTTTTTTATAAAACGCTTAATTAAAAAACACTTAATAAAACACTTATGTAAACAGTTGTTTGCTTTCATTGCAGTTGTTTATGAAATGTGCTCTATAAATAAATTTGCTCCGCCATACAGTAAGACTTGTTTTCTCTATGTAGAGTCACAATGTGTCACCTCTTTGTTTAATTTTTTTTTTTTTTTTCTGTTTCTGTATTTGTGTAGGTGATGCGGGACTAAAAGGTGATAAGGGAGATAATGGAATCGGAATTCCAGGCATTCCTGGAGAACCTGGACCACAAGGTACGAAACGCTAAAACTCAACTTTCTGAGTCATTTTGAGGACCAAAAAATGGTGCTATACTGTATGTTATTGTCTACTTCTTACATCAACATTTTTAATATCCTATCAGGACCAGCTGGCAAACCTGGCATTGGTAAGGACGGTCAGGACGGAGCCAGAGGAGACGCGGGTGTGCCAGGAACCCCAGGAACCCCTGGAGCCAGAGGACCTACGGGGGCCCCTGGTCTTTGTGATCCTTCAAACTGCTTTAGGCCTCAACCTCTTTACATGGTTGGTGGGAAGAAGTCCATCAACATCAAGGGTCCATGAACAGCAACCTAGAAACCTTCATCACAGTCATCATCAGGTAGTCCATCACCGACAAACATTATAAAGAGACTTCAGAAGGCTAGAGAAACAAACGTGACAGATGTATAGAGACCTACGGATGCAGCTGCTGACGGTGGATCCAGATCACATGGTTTATTGTTGTACCTTGTACATAAACTAGAAGAAAATGTGTTTGTTTTTTCAGATGGTTTACAGTAAATCACAGATAAATAAATTAATTGGAAATTGACGTTTCAGTTCTTGGAGCCACAAACCGGTTACACAAATCACTACATGCTGTAGAATTCTGCAAGTGTTTTTTTTTTTTTTTTTTTTTTTTTCATAAAATGTGATTGTAAAGACTGATTTTAGACATGGTGCCAGACGTTAAGCTACGCCAACACAACAGTGTGATCCAACAACAGCTTAAAATAAAAGCTTTTCACCACCATGCTACCAGCGTGCAACGCTTTATTTATCATGAAAAGTTTCCTTTTACATACCTGTCGATAAGATCCATATATTATTATACAATTAGTCACGGGAAACGTTTTTCAAACGAGAATCAGATTCCAGAAATAAAGTACTTCAAATCACATTACATGACTTTTTTGCATAACACATTATTCATTCAATTACAGTAAATTCTAATTTTTTTCTTTACTCTAATTCATTAATACATGCTTCAGTTATGACATGCAATTCTATTTTTACTATTCAACTCTTCTGTTTTTTTTTTTATTAAACTAGTTAACCATTCCATATTTTAAGGTCATATTCCAGGTAATTAGATTGACAGAAAAGGAAGTATTCCAGAATGAGTTTTATTGGCACGTAATCATTTAAGGTTCAATACACCTTAATCTTTGTGTACAGCATCTGTGACATCGTCAGCTACAACAGAAACTAAATTCCACTCTTTAAGGGTTTAAATACAAATGACTGCATTGTGCAGTTTTCCATAGAATTTGTCAGTTGACAAATAATAGCCTTGAAAGTGACTTTAAAGCAATATATAGTCAATTGTAAGTGCATTACATCTTAGTATTTAAACTGTTCAATAAGAATAGCAGATATGAAAATTGCATTGATTTTTTTTTTCTCCCCCAATAAAACAACCTTATCAAAATTAAAATGCCCCTATTAGGGATTTTTGAAAATTCTGATGTCAACATAAAAAAAAAAAAAAAAACATGTACCTTTTTTACGTACACTTGTCCTCTGCCCGGCAGAGCGAGTGTAAATGTCATTTTCATTTTTCAATGTGTAAAAATCCTAATTAAAATAAGAAAATATCAGTTTCCCCGGTAACGCTGTACACAAAGCGCACTGCGCTCACAAACGCTGCTTTATCAGACATTATAAAATGAAAATGAGATCGATTGGATCACAGATTAGAGTCACGCAACGGAGAGGTCTGGAAAAATTCATCATTGAGCAAATTGTTTGGGAGTCGTTGAGCAATTAAGCATATTATAAGACAATGAACGTGTTTTTGACCATGCATGCATAATTTTTCATAATCTATAATAGGGGCACTTTAATACATTCGTTCTTTCATGTTTTGTTCATTTATACTGGTTTTTAGAAATAAAACATGCAAACTTGTAACTTCATAATTAAAGAATACAATATTCTTAAATTTCTCACAATAAGAACCTAGAAAATGGACCTGATCCAGTCTTTATTAACACACACACACACACACACATATACATCAACCTAATTAAGATTAACTGTAGCACCAGAGAATCAGTATAAACAAGTGGATTACACCATGCATAAATTTTACATCACCTGCACCTGTGGTTCATTAGAATAATTTAATGCAAATTGATATGAAAAACAAATACAGTCATTATCAGCTTGAAGAAGCCAAGCTAGCAGGAGGATACAAAGTCAAAAAGCAACTATATTTGAATAAAGCGGAGGAGAACATGATAGCAATGCTGATAGCGAGTATTTCTTTGGCCTGCATTGAAAAAGCATCATTCATTTACATACATTTGCATCAGTAATAAGCTCAGCTTTTCAAAACACATCGTCAAAACATTATCTCTTGAACGTGATTCTTGAAGGCAGGGCATAGATGGACAAAATAAAGAAATAAAACGATAAAGTGTGTATATAATAGTCATTACTAAGAGCTTTATCATGGACATTGAATTAGAAGGTAAACAAGAAGTCTATACAGTATCACATCTGGTTTTGCATTGAAATATAATTAATCAACATATTCAAAGCTTTCTTATCCACTAACGGTGCTGCATCTCGTGTTATAAACCCTGCCCTGCAAAAACCGAACATGCAAAATAATGAGTAAAGTGACTTTCTGTTTGTCTGAACAACATAAAAACAAAGAAACAGTCCACTCCCACTTTGACAGAGATGCCTGGTTAGTGTAGGGATAAAAAATAAAATATTAAAAGAGTATTAGCTTTTGGAAAAACAAGTTAAAGCTCTGCAAAGAGGTCAAGGTTATTTCATTCCAAAAACGATATAACAATGCATACTGAAAAGGAAAACAAAGAACAGGATTAACAGAAGTTAATCTTACAATTTCAGTCAAACTCATTCTTGACCTCACTGAAGCTACAATGACCGTCAGTTGAAGATGAATTGCATCCCTGTCTGTGGGCTGCAGAGAGTTCGTTTTTGAAGCATCCGCTCCTCTTTCAATGGCTTTAATTGGCTGACAGGGGAGCAATCTGCAGGATCGATCCATCTGTGCACTTTAGTGACACAAATGATAGTGCTGTTTTAACTAGGACTTTATGTTCCCCAACTTCCAGAATAAACCAACACAATGGAGTGCTGCGCAAAACTATTACAAAGGCATTATAAGAGACATCAGTCATGTGGATTTATGTGGTAAGCTATCAAACAGGCACTGAATTGAGCAGCTGCCTTTCAGTCATTACGAAGTTTAATCAGCCAAAATAAACAAATTTTAAAAAAACGCAAGTTATTTACCAAATGCATGGCTACAAAAGAGATATATCTTACAAAACAGAGTAAAAAGAGCAGAAATGAATTGCTCCATCAATTCCTTATTGAGATTTTCTATTGATGTCCCGGTGAGTTTTTACCCCCCGAGCAACGGAGCGCTTCATCAATAAAACTCAAGTAGCGAATTCCCCAGAGTTCCTGACCTGCTACATACATCACTAACAATGACCTCAATAACTGCCGTCAGCAAAACTTGAATTGTGTCATTATGAGATCACAATCGGGGAAGTGAATGTCATTCTTTGGTAACAGGAATTTTCATCTTGTTACACAGAAAGCCTCGAAAGTCTTGAAGTAAATTACCTTGACGTTGAGCTTAAACCCGCCCCTCCTCTAATAAAACAAAATCATAACCAACTCTGACCGGCAGGACCCTAGTGGGTTTTTCACACTTAAAACTGTTAACCAAGGGACATGTTTAACTCTGGGTTAGTAAGATTCACACTAAAGTGGAAGATCAGTCAATCTTGAGTAATTGGTTTGTAGAGGTTTCACATTCTACATTATTAAAGCCTTGGGATAACATTCTTATTTGCATATATATGAGGTTAAATAGATTGATTGGGCAAGTACAGTACTCATTACTTTAATATTGAACATTATTGAAAACCCAAATGTTTTGAGAAACTAATTTCAGTGACTTTTTAGATATTTTTCAATCTATTTATAATTAATATATATTATTATATATAAGTATATTCACTGAAATTTTAACTTAATTTTGAATAATGTCAAATGATTGGTGAACCAGCTGAACTGATTCATTGAGTAAAAATAATGACTTAAAGTTGTAGGTTGACTGTAGGTTGTTTCTTGTGTGTGTTTTATTATTTATATCTTGCTAAACAGTTCCCCATAAAGCACAGTTTTGACATTTGACACCTTTAGCACCACTATTCTGAGTCAATCCTGGTCGAGCTAGACTTCATAACCCGGAGCTGAAAGTGCTAATGCAACATGCCAACACCTTTTCAAAACCTAAAGTGTGAAACATTGCTTAACCCAGGATTAAAAGTGGCCTTAACTCAGGCTTCAAGAACACATAGCTGTAGTGAAAAGCCTATGACAAACACACGTATAAACACACACACACACATTCATTCACTCATCCCTCAGACTCTGTAGTTCTCCTGATGTTACAGAACATGTTCTTGGCTTACTGAATGTCCAAGTTCATAAATAGATGTTAGCCCAGGACAGCAAGGAGCATTAAGTCCCCTTGACATTTTTGGTGTGAGGTCTTGATGCCAGACTGGCGTAATAGGCACATTGTGAGGGGTCACACTGCCCTGGCGGACCAGGAGGTCCGGGCTGACCGTGAGGACCAGGATTACCAGGCTCTCCCTGAGAGCCTGCGGCTCCAGGAAGACCGTCTTTTCCATATCCCGGCATACCTGCTGGACCTGTGGTGCAAATAGTCTCAGTCTTAACTGCTGTTCATTATTCCAACAATCATAATTTCCCAAAATAGAAAAGAGTAGAATGGTCTTATAAATAGGACATCATTTTATATATACAATTTTATATCTATAATTATGCTTATTTATTTTTATATGTATTCAAATTACTTAAAATGAAAATAAATGAATTAATAATATATTTATAAATATTTTATCATTTTAAATACCAAATGTATTATATTAATATGTTTATATGTGTATAATATATATATATATATATATATATATATATTAAATAAACTAAGGGCTATTCATACGACCATTTTACTCTTTTGCATTGTGGCATTATTTTTTGTAAAGTACACTTTTAATCTAAATCCTCATAACAGTAAGACAAGAAATATGAAATTTCTAATGTGGAAATAAAATGTCATTTTCAGCTAAAAGTAATAATATTTTATACCATTACCATTACTTTAATTTTTTAACTATTTTGTTTCTTCCATTTTGTAAAGTAAATTAAAATTAAAATATTGAAAGAAAAAAATAGAACAATTTTATATTATGGAAAATTAAGACAATTTTATTGTTTAGCACTGCGACCCTTTTTTAAAGCACATTTCTCTCCAAAATCCTCATTACTGTAATGCAAAATATTAAATATCATTATCATTCTTACTCAAATATTAGCATTAAAGGCAGATATTGATATCAAGGTCCTTTTTTAATTCTTTGTTGCACTTGGGCTTTTTCTTAACAGTTTTCATGAAATTTGTCCAAATACATCATCTGTGTCAATGCAAACTTGAATACTAAGGAGCAAACGGTCTTACCCATGGGACCGATTGCACCAGGCTCTCCTCTCTGTCCAATACCATCCTCTCCCCTTTCACCTTTTGCACCTCGTTCACCTGAAAAACAAAGATAAAAAGTATGTGTGGTGGTTAAAAAGATAAACATCAAGTAAACAGTCTGAAATTAGTTCTGCGCTACCTTTAGGACCAACTGGACCTCTGGGTCCATCTGCTCCATTTTGTCCAGGCATTCCAGGTTCTCCAGGTGGACCTTGTCGGCCAGGAGGTCCTTCTTTACCTGCCGGACCAGGCGGACCTGGGCGGCCAACTGAGCTTTTGATATGCGCAGGCTGCATTTGAGCCATGAGGTAAGCCAACTTAGCTGTGAAAAACAACGGGAGGTTTAGCAAATGTAAAAAGTCCAAAACATCTTTGCCAAATAAATCTCACCATCCAGCTGTTTGGAGAGTTCCTCTTGAATGAGCCGCCGCATTTGTTCCAGTGATGGCGTCTCACCCTTAAAACACAATTAAATTTATAATTATTTATAATGAACTTTATATTATAATTAGCGTCACACATTCCAATAAAAATACTAAAGCAGACTCACTCTGAGACCTGGGAGACCCGGCTGTCCTGGAGAACCAGGGGAGCCAGGTGGACCCACTTCCCCTGGGGGTCCCGACATTCCCATCATTCCTGTGTGACCCTTCCTGCCGGGAGGCCCAGGGTTACCCGGAATACCCGGATCACCAACAGGTCCTTTATCTCCTTTTATTCCATTATCACCCTACAAAAGCAACACCGTAAGTTTTGATTTAACAAGAGAGGCACATATGGATGGATGGACATATACCTTTTCTCCCTTCTGTCCTCTGTCTCCCGGTTTTCCAGACATGCCCTAAAATAAAAAAAATAAATAAATAAAATTATATATATATATATATATATATATATATATAATCTATGGTTAGCAAAAAAATAGTGTTGATATAATATTAATGAATCATCACTCACTTGTTTGCCCTCTGGGCCAATTGGACCAGATGGACCCTGAGGGAAAAACACAAGTGTAAATATAGACAAAAACCCTTCATATCCACTCGGGACTAAGCATGTTCAGCTTCTATAGATTTACGGGGCTTGTTTGTACAAGTTTAAAAGCTTAACTTTGCTAATTAAACCGAGATTCCCGTAAGTCCCAAAGCAGCATCTCCACTCACCGATGGTCCTTTTGAACCTGGGAAACCGGGTAATCCTGGACTCCCTGTTTCACCTTTGTGTCCTGGCTGACCCTGAAACATGATAAAACAAACATTAATGAACGTTATTACCTAGGTGTAAGAATTATATATATATATATATATATATATATATATATGTGTGTGTGTGTGTGTGTAATTAATAGGTTGAAAGTGCAGGCCAATATAATGTAAAATGTAATGTAAAGAATCTGTACAATTTTTTAAAAAGGCTGCCTTTATTTGAACTTAAATACAGGACATTCAAACAGGAATAATGTGAAACATTATATTTATAGATTTATAGATAGATTTTCTATTTAATATTGTAATGTAATTGATTAATATTGTGGCAAAGCTGAATTTTCATCTGCCATTTACTCCAGTTTTTAACAAAACATTAAATATGCTGCTTTGGTGCTCAAGAAAAAAAAAAAATATTATCAGTGTTAAAACAGTTAATCACAATCTTTATTTCAGGATTCTCTGATGCATAAAAAATTAGAAAGCAGCATTTATTTTACATTTGTTAAAGTGCAAGTCTTTACTTCCACTTCTGATTAATAAAGAATAGCATTAATATATGCAAAACATTATCTGGAAAGAAAAATATTTAATTTCAATCAAGTCAAGACCAAAAAAAATAAATTAGCATTATATTATGAACATTGTTTTAGAAAGTGAGGTGCAAAAATGGATCTAAATGTAGATCTCAGTCCATTAAACCATGTGACCATGCATATTGACATTCTACTATGAAACTTACAGGATTTCCCTGAGATCCAGGCTTGCCTGCTTGTCCGGGTTCTCCAGGCTGACCCTAAAAATACAAAAACACAGTGAGCCAACAGAATAATCACACGTGTGCTGTTTTGTTTTGCAGTTTAAGTGATTCATCAAAAGCCTCCTCACAGGTTCTCCTCGTGGTCCTCTCATGCCCTCTGGCCCTGGAGGTCCGGTCTTACCCTGGGCGAAACAAGTACACCAATTAAAACCCAACACCATCTGCTCACAGCGGTCAGGCTTACAGTGACCTCTACGAAACACAGATTACATTTACTCACCTCCTTCCCAGGTGGACCCTCACGTCCAGCAACACCCTGTTTGCCGTCTTCACCCTAATATGACATGACAGCATTCATTAAACAGAACCCATGATGTTTCTGCATGATATAGATGGATGGATGGATGATTGAATTAGTCTTGTAGTTTCCCATCTCTGGAAATTAATTTTAATTGCTATTGACCAACCTTTGAACCTGGTGGTCCTGGCTCCCCTCTGTGACCTTTGAAACCCTGAAAAATATGTGAACATTTCAGTCTATAGGCACAGGTAATAAGGTAAATTAGGCAACACATATTCCTTAATAACTATGAGTTTTACCCTCAATAAACTCCTAATGTGCTGTTTTTTGATAATAAGTAAAGTAGTTGTTGCAGTAGTTACATTTTTTTGGGTATTTGGTAGGGTTAGGGGCCTTTTATAATATAAGAAATATTAAATAAAAACATCATAATATCAAAATATCGTATGATTTAACAATTGTAAAAGCCCTGGCGGTCTAGTTTTCTACAGAATAGAACTCACTGGCATTCCTCTGAGCCCGTCTCTTCCTGGTGATCCTGGCTCTCCCTGTTTACCCTGAAAAGAAAAGTAAATAAATTATAATGTTTTCATATTGTTTTTGTATATACATAACTAAGTATTGTTAGGATGTTGGCATGCATGCAGAACATCAGACTCATACCGGCTCTCCTGTTTCTCCTGGTCTTCCATCCTTTCCAGGTTTACCAATCAGGCCCTTAAGTATAGAATATGAAGTATGAGGCAGTATGTACAGTAGGTAACAATATAGCATGACTGAGTTATAAAACTTATTCTTCAAATACAATATCAGAATGATTTCTGAATGATCATGTGAAGCTGGAGCCATGGCTGCTGAAAATTTTGCATAACAGAAATAAATTACATTGTAAATTATATTCAAACAGAAAATACATATTTTGAATTGCAATTTTGAATCCTCCATCAAATAAATGCAACCTTGGTGAGCATAAGAAACGTCTCGGTTAGGTAGGTCATTGACTGACGTCATGGGATCCTGCCTGGGAGACTCTGACTTTTGGAGAAATGGAATCTCCAATGTAACCTTCCCAACACCCTGGGGGTCAGCAAGTGGACTCAGCAATGGAAAGTTGGGGGCAGAGGGCACAGAGGACTGTGCGGAAAGCTTTTATATAAGGGAAGGGGACACGGTGAGGAAAAACTATGGAACAAAATGCCAGAACCGATGGGAGTGGAAGGAGACCTCCGTCAGGACTACTCCGCTAGCCAGAACTAAGGGGCAACCAGATGAATCCTTCGGAACAAATGGACGAAGCGCTCGGATCCAGTGGAATGGCGCTGCAAGCCGAAACCCACCCCCCCGGCCTCCCTGAATTACCTGATATTGCCCAAAACACGGGAGGACACGGGGTCTAGGCGAAGATTATAAAACCTGGCAAAGGTGTTGGGTGTTGCCCAACCCGCAGCTCTGCAGATGTTTGCTAGAGAGGCTCACCTTGGCCCTGATAGGCCGAGGGCATGCATCAACCACCCAATGGGCCAACCTCTGCTTGGAGACAGCATTCCCCTTCTGCTGTCCCCCAAAGCAAACAAAGAGCTGATCAGAATTTCTGAGACTCCGAGTGCATTCCACATAAAGGCGCAAGGCGCGTCCGGGACACAGTAATTCAAGGGTTGGGTCTGCCTCCTTCGCAGGCAGTGCTTGCAAGTTCACCACCTGATCCCGAAAGGGTGTGGTGGGAACTTTGGGCACATATGGAGTCTGGGTCTAAGGAAAACGTGAGGATAAGCTGGACCGAATTCAAGGCATGAATCACTGAAAAATGTGTTCAGGTCTCCCATCCTCTTCACGGAGGTGAGCGCGATCACGAACGAGGTTTATAAAATCAAAAACCTCAGCTTGACTGAGTCCAGCGGCTCAAAGGGAGCTCCCCGTAGTCCCCTAAGGACAACGGAGAGGTCCCAAGAAGGGATTAGGTGCAGTCTGGCTGGGATCAGCCTTCTCACTCCTCTAAGAAACCTGACAATCAGGTGGTATCTCCCTAGAGAAAGCCCGTCTAATAGATCATGGTATGTTGCGATGGCAGTGACGTAAACTTTCAAAGTGGAAGGGGGGAGCCTCCGTTCCAACTTCTCCTGGAGGAAGGAAAGCACCACTCCGACCGAGCATCCTTGTGGGTCCTCTCAGCGAGAGGAGCACCAGTCAGTGAAAAGACCCCACCTCAGAGCATAGGCCTGCCTCGTAGAGGGGACTCTAGCCTGAGTGATGGTGTCCACCATGGCCTGGGGAAGGCTAGAAAGGTTTACAGAGTCCCATCCAGAAACCATGGACGCGGGTGCCAGATAGTGTTCATCCCCTGGGAAAGAAGGTCCTTCTTCAGGGGAATCTTCCGGGGAGGAGCTATCGCTAGGAGCCTGAGGTCATTCTGGTGGGCCATAGTGGCGCAATCAAGAGAACCTGCTCCTGGTCCTCACTGATCTTGCACAGAGTCTGTGCAAGGAGGCTCACTGGGGGAAAGGTGTACTTGAGAAGGACCCAGGGCCAGCTGCATCCGTACCGAGGGGGGCCTCGTTCAGAGAATAAAACAACTGGCAATGGGAGGACTTCTGGGAAGTAAACAGGTCTACCTGAGCCTCTCCAAATTGACTCCAGATCAGCTGGATTGGCCGTAACCCACCGTTCTTCTTGGGAATTATGAAATAGGGGCTGTAGAAACCAGATTTCGCTGATCAACCAGTGAGACAGGCTGGGAAGCGCTAGACAGGCCCACAGCCTGCGTACAAGCAGGATCAGCGGAGTGGTCAACAAAGTTCCCACGGTGGGGCAGCCGGGGGGAGAGTGGCGGCTCGCCCCCAGAGGCAGAGCACCCGAGGAGCAAGGCAGGCCGCTGTGGGCAGCACACTCCAATTCTCCCCCGTCCCACGGTGGCAAGGTGGCAGCATGAACCTGAAACTGAGGAATTGATCTTTTTGTGAAAGGGTGGGCGGCAACGGGAAAGGAAGCTCTTGGCCCTCCTCCAAGGCTGAGAGCACAGATGTTAGGGTCCCCTGAAGAACAATTCTCCTCATCACTGGGCAGCCTGTCTCAGGGCCGCTTCACGGTCTTTAGGGTAGACTTAGCGGACAGGCTGCACCCCCTTACAACAGCTATGTCGAGCTAGCTGTTGTAAGGGGGTGCAGCCTGTCCGTCCTTTGCGACGTCCAAACGGAGGCATGGCACCCAGAGCTTTGGCATCGCGCTGGGGCAAGATATGCTTGATGGCCTCTGTCTGTTTCTGGACTGCCGAGAACTGTTGGGCAAAGTTTTCGATGGTGTCGCCAAAGAGGCCGGCCTTGGAGACGGGTGCCTCAAGGAAGCAAACTTTGTTGGCATCATCATCTGCGCCAGGTTCAGCCAGAGATGGTGCTCCTGGACCACCATGGTGGACATCACCTGACCGAGGGCCAATGAACAGTTGGTCGCCATGCACAGTTCCTGCATCAACCTATGGTCAGAACTACTCTCGTGCAGTTCTTTTAGTGCCTTGGCCTGGTGAACCTGCAGGATGGCCATGGCCTGCAGGGCTGAAGCGGCCTGGCCCGCAGCATCGTAAGCTTTTCCAGCGAGGCAAATTCCCATTGGCGTTTTCTCCAAGAGTCCATTGGTCTCCCAGGCGGGATCCCATAAAGTCAGTCAATGACTTAATGTCATACTGAAAGGGGAATTACGTTTTGAACTGCTGTGTATGTACCAAAAAAAAGGGACAGACACTTAAAAAATTATGGAAAAATTATGTACCATTAGTCCTGGAAGACCAGGTGGTCCTTGAATACCCTGCAGTCCTTCTTTACCCTGGTAAAACACATTCAGTTATTAATTACATTGTGAGAATCCAGTCTTGCAATCCATCCAACTAATACACATTCAATTGACTGAACAAAAAAACATTAGCCTTGCCTTTTCTCCAGGAGCTCCAGGTGGTCCAACAGGTCCAGGGTTTCCATCATTACCCTATTGATACAGCAAATTGTAAGATTTTTCAATATAGATGTACAGTCTGAATGAGTGGCATTTTAAAATACTCACAGGCTGACCCATAGCTCCTGCGGCCCCTGGATAACCAGTAGGTCCTTGGGGGCCCTGGGAAAATACAAACCAATCAGTAAAATCATAAGAAGATGTCAAATTTAATATGTATTATATGTATATTCAGTTTATTTATTATGAAAACAGTAGTCTGACAATACCTTTTCACCTTTATCTCCAGGTGCTCCTGAAGGACCTCTGTCTCCTTTGATCCCCTGCAATGGAACCAAATATAATATACAAATATTTCTTAAGCAGAGAGTAAAGGTCATGTAGTGATGCAAATTTGTTGGACAACATGCATTTAACACATAAATGACTAGTAAATCTATTACTGTGGTCAATAAGACAAGGTTTTTTGAATGTGAACTGGTTAGAAGTACATGCATTTGTAATATGTGATTGTGTCATCAACATTCTAACCTTGGGTCCATCAGCACCAGGTGGTCCTGCAGGCCCTGTTGGTCCAGGAGGACCCTGTCAAAGCAACCAGTTAATTAAATATTCACCATTCCATTCATTAACTTCAGTTAATTTCTAATTTAATTTAAGTTTAAAGATGAAAGTGTGGATTGGATTCTTTTCAACCATGCTCTCTCACCGCATATCCATCCTGTCCGTTTTTCCCAGGTGGTCCAGTGTGACCTTTTTCACCTGGAGGTCCTGGCATACCTGGTTGTCCAGCTGGTCCAGGGGGGCAATCTGAACAGATGTCCTAAGAAAATGAGAAAGGCAAAGTTGGAATATTATTATGGATGGATTATGGATGGATGGAAGGATGATGATGTGATTGGATGGATAGATGTAAGAATGGCTGGATGGATCGAGATTTGGATGGATCAATGACTGAATGGATGGAGAGTAAGATAGATGGTTAAATTGATGGAGGAATGGAGGTTTGAATTGTTGGATGGATGGGAAAATTGTTGGATGGATGAAGGCTAGGATTGCTGGATGGATAGAAGGCTGGATGGAGGTTTTAATTGAATGTTGGATGGATGGGTGGATGGATGGATGCATGGATGATTGTATGCTTGGTTAAAGGGTTGATTGGTTGGTATGCTTGGATGGATAGATGGATGGATGGGAAAATTGTTGGATGGATGGATGGATAGAGGGTTAGATGGAAGTTTGAATTGTTGGATGGATGGATGATTGTATGTCTGGATGGATGGGAAAATTGTTGGATGGATGGAGATTTGGACTGCTGGATGGATGAACAAATGGATGGGTGTGTGATTAGACAGCTATATAGATGGTTTGATGGACAAATTGATTGTTGGGTGGATAGTGGGTTGGTTGGATGTATGGATAGATTGTTGGATGGTTGGGGGTTTGGATTGTTAGATGGATGGATGGAAAAATGTATGAAAAATTGAATGTATGGTTTGACGCATGAAGGGTTGGTTGGTTAGATGGATGTATGGATGGATAGAGGTTTGAATTGTATGGAAAGGTTAACTTTATGACTGGATGGATGCATGGCTGTTACCTTCAGATTCAGATCAGATATTTCTGCAGCTTTTCCCTAAAAAAAGTTGGGAAATAAAAAAAATAAAAATTCATAAATCATATACCATGAATTTTGATCCATCAACAGCAGGTGAAACTATTAGCCGATTTGATATATAAATATTTTTTATATTTATATGACAAACAGATATCACTCACTGGTTCTCCAGGAGAGCCCTTCTCTCCAGGCCTTCCTGGTAAACCCTACAGGTAGATACACACACACACATTCATGAGCCATGACTGCTGCTGCTGATCCTCACCACAGGAAAACACATTCAGACCTTGTTAGTCACAAGCTGATACTGAATCCCTGAGACGACTTAACTGTGATGCACAGCAATGCAGCGAAACTGGTTTAGTTCTGCATCATGGCTGGAGATTGCAAAGTAAAGCTCCCTACTGTCATTGTACAGGTAAAAAAAAAAATAGTACTTTAAAAAATTAGTGTTTTTTTGCATGTTGCTCGACTGTTCTGTAGTATAAGAACAAGTCATTAAAGCTTGCAATAGTGAGCGTCAAAAATATTGGCAGATCAAAATCTGTCAAATGGACCAGATATGGTGATGCACATTAATGAATTAGTTAATTTCAACCAATAAAATGTTCTGAGAAAATCAAATTTCCCTTAATTATAACTACAACCTGACTAGCATTAGCATGTAGCTACTTACAGGCTGTGTCTTTGGTTGTGTGCTGTAGAGTTTTTAAAAGTACTGATGCAAAACAAAACAACTTGATGTACCCATGTCTATGATTCTCTTACCCCTTAAGCACTGGTGTAGCATATAAATCTTACATTGTGTCCAGTAGGTCCCTGTGGTCCGCTCACTCCTGGAGGTCCTCTCAAACCCTGAATATCAAACATGACATGTCACTTGAGGGTTGTTCTGTAAGCGTCTGTCTCATTTGAAAGTGATATAAATATGAACAGATTGCTTACCGCTGGTCCTGGTGGCCCTGCAGGCCCGGAAGGCCCCTAAAAAAGACACAGAATATCAATCAGATGTGAGATAAAGAAATGTGCATTCAAATCCATAAAAATAAAAAGGACACTAAATAGGGTTTGAAATATTGCAAATAGAAAAGTTGCAAAGGCTTTCACATTACACTATGTATGCTTGTATGCATGTGCTTGTAAATATGTGTTTTTGTCTGTGCATTGGCCATCTGTTTGCTTTAGTTTGACCAGTTGCGCTGGTTTCAATCCCTTTTCCATATTCAAAATGCAAATTTAAAAAGGTCAGTTTTCGGCCATAAGGTAATTTCTGGAGTCACTGGTGTTACTAACACTAACATGTATTTTAATACATCCAGGATGATCAGGTAACCATAAGACTAAGGTGTATATGTGTGTGTGTGTGTGTATACCTCGGGTCCAGTGGTTCCCTCTCCTGGTGGTCCTCTGTTTCCTGGCATCCCCTGCATTCCCTGTGGTCCAGGTAAACCCTGAAACACAGAACAAAAAGGGATACACATGAAAGAATAAACAGCATTTCAATATAAAGGTGATGCGTATTGCTGTATAAGATATTGCTGTATATAGATACTTATTATTGAATTTGCATATAGATTGCAATAGACAGCTAGAGAGACATATTGTGGTCAGCAAGATAAGGCAGTAATTTATGTATCAAAAATAAAGTAAACCAGTGAAAAATTATATTGAGAATATATTATAATATTGAGAAATACTGATTTAATTTAAAATGGCATACAGTATATAGCACTGCTGTACTAAATTACAGTAGCAAAATGTATATTTGTTACTTTTCCCAGGGAAAACTTGTCTGGCTCTCTGAAATGTCAGTAAAATCATCACATAAATGAAATGCAGTAATTCAGCTTTTGCCCCTGGGGAACACACACCTGCGTAAAAAGACTTTCCATGCTGATGAAAGACAAAATGAAGTCTGATTCCAAGAAAAAACAGGTGAAAGAAGTTTCATTACCTTCAGTCCGGGAGGTCCGGATGGACCCGGAGGTCCAGAATCACCCTGTAAATAATCAAAGTAGATTACTGCTGTGATGTTACTTTATCTATTTTCACTCTATTTCCTTTCCCTCTGACAACGTCATATGCAGTTCATTTTTATCAAGGGTTATTTTATTCCAAGACTATATGACAGCTTTGTGAGACACTGTTTGAATTGGTATTAATGATAAAAAAGACAAAATCTTTTGTAAATACTAACATTTTTATTAATTTAATTATTATATTGTATACATGTGTTATTATGCCTGTATTGTATGTCTGTTGGAAAGATTGTATGAGTGTGTGTGTGTGTGTGTGTGCGTGAGTGTACAGCTAGAAAAATAAGGCACGTGTAGCTATAAAACAACGGCAGGACCCCAGTCACACCTGCAGCCACGGTTCAATTGACTCATTAGTTTAATGTGTGGTTGTTTTATTCTCCACATTTCAGTGTTTTTAACCACAATCAGCAAATATAAATGGAAAAAGTTAGTGTAAACAACTTTCAGATTCTCCAGATGGCTAGACGTAAACACAATGCTTATTAAATGCAATTTTACACGCTCATGGCCGGAAACTGTAAAACAAGAATGAAACAAACTGCATGTTCTTCTAGTAGTTTCGAGAATCCACATGGAACATTTGTAGCAAATTACAGCAAAGCAAAACACCGATCAATAATATATTTTATGTTATCAAACTGATTAATACATTACCTTTGGTCCCTCTTTGCCTTTTCCTGGCAAACCAATTTCTCCTCTTAAACCAGGCTCACCAGCTATACCAGGGGGTCCAGGGGGACCATCTTTACCAGCATCTCCCTGGTGGGATATAAATAACCATTTTAGAAAGGCTGAATTATGATTATGGTTTATAATTACATCAAGTTGGGTTAGAGTAATTCATAGATGCGTGGTGTTAAATAACACAACATATCCAAAAAATACTTGCCAGTTTTTTCTAGTTTTATGTTTAGTTTATATTTAATTAGTTAATTTTCATACCTTATCTCCTCTTTGTCCAGCAATACCAGGTGGACCGATGCTACCTGGAATACCCTATAAAGACCAAAAAAAAAAAATGGTTTCCATTAATATTTGCTTTTGTACAGTACGTAATATTTGATTACAAAAAAAGATGGCATGCACCCATTTAAATGATAAGAAAAATTGTAACTGATCTTGTATTTTAGTTGTCAGGAATGTGAACATACCACATTGCCTGGCAGCCCTCGGGCCCCCTGAGGGCCTGTCAATCCGGGAGGACCCTAAAGAAAGTGAAGAGCATGACAGTGAAAAGTTTTGAAAACAATAAAAACATCATGTGTGGTAAGAAGACAAACTCACTGGTTCTCCGTGTCTCCCTGTCTCTCCCTTTTCACCAGCATCACCCTTAGGGCCCTGTCCACACAAACAAGAGAAAGACATCAGACAGTCATGTGTGGAATACAGAAGAAACATCTCAATTTATTTTAAAATCACTGACTTTCTTACGGATATTAATGGAATATGAAGGTACAGGATTAACAATGATCATTATATTATAGTAGAATGTGTGAATGAAAGAAAGAAAGTCAGATGTATCATAACACAGCAGGTTAAGTTTGTGGTTTACCGCAGGCCCTGGCTGCCCTCTGAATCCCTGCTCTCCAGGAAGCCCTCTTTGACCCTTAAAAATGTCAAAATGGTAAAAATGAAGGTAATTTTAGTAGCATATACAGTATGATACAATGCCTAAAAACACAGTATATAAAAACCCTGTCATCATTTAATCACTTTCATGTCATTCCAAAACAAAATAAGATTAGTTATTTTTTGTTGATAACCAAAAAAGTTCAGGTCCAAATGCCTCCGAATTGAAATGGATGTGAGTAGGACCTGAAACTGTTACCACAATTTTTTTTTGCATTTTCACACAGTTTTGAAACAACATTGTCATTTTTTTCTACGTTAAAATGTGTTCTTGTTCATTCAGTCTTGGTGACTTTGAAATCTTTCACAAAGTTTACACTGCACTCCAGACATGAAACTCCTGGCTCTCTTTTTAGATGCTGTCAAGGCAGTTTCTCAAGCAGAAAAGATTGCATTTGGCTGAACTAGTGAGAACTGCAGTAATTCACGAAAGATTTCTCATTTCACACTAATAAATTCAGGTGAGAGTGTCTGTGTAAATGATGCATCACTTGTGTCTGGACTACTTTAGAATATGAGTGCATGATGGAGAGAGCTCTCATGAATTCAATATTTTAATGTGTATAATATAACAGAAAACAATATCATACCTAATAATATAATAAACCGTATAAAGCACTTTAATATACCTTGAGTAGAAGCTCTAAAAAAAGTATAAAAATAGGAGAATAGGCAGAAGATCATAATGTCAATACAGAGAAAGTGAACTGATTAATTATTAATTAGCCAACACATTTTCATTCATGTTACCTAATTAATATTCAAATATTCCAAACATTCACCTTGATGTTTATAAACTGATGTCCTGGGAATTTTAGACTAAATTACTTAAACATAATTACTCAAGAGGTCAAAAGCAGTGTCAAAGCCAAATGTCAATGATTTAGCATTATTTTTTTAATAGGTACAGTAAGTATGTACATAACACATTGCTTGGCCATCTTTCTGCAATAGCACTAATCTGTGGGTATCCGCTTTTGTAATTGCTTCCTTCACCTGCAAATTTCTCCAATAGCATAATACTGGTTTTTATATATACATAATATCAGCTGACAGGCTGTGGTACCCCTGACCTTCAGGTTTATTAATATCCCCTTGTGCAGCACTGAATCCCTTAATATATATTGTAAGTTAAAGCTTGAAGTGGCAGAAACCAAACGCACATATTCTGCCGTTCCTTTTGAGGTGGATTTAATTCTTCAAACTGACAGCAGACTTCATTACATTTGCATTACTAACGCACTAGTGACAGTAACATGATGCTATAAATGAAATCATTTTCACAGGTCGGTAATTCAACCAAACCTGACTCTCTACTGCCCTCTTGTGATGGGTTGCACAACCTGCAAGGGTTACTTTTTTTTTACATAAAAATTAACCTGGGAGTTAAAAGCTCACCATCTCGCCTGGTTTTCCTTGATCTCCTTTCTCTCCCTTCTCCCCTGGCTTGCCCTAAAGATGAGGTGAATATACATGAACAGAAATCAGGTAGCTAATATATCTGATTTATTATTATAGAATGGCCCCAAAACGTATTTAAGAGCTTAAAAATAAACGCATTAACAAAATATCAAACCAAGTGACATTTAGTTTCAAGAAAGACTAATAGATGCTTTCGAAATATCTGTTAATAAACAATTCTCAAATATGATTTATAATATACAAGCTTAAAATCAAAACAAAACTTACCGGTTCACCAGGTTCAGGAATCACATTGGCCACCTAAAGAAAATGACAACACATCAGTGTGAAATGATACTGTAATACTACGAATTAAAAGCCATATTCTTCAATAAACATAATACATGATTAAAGATGTACATATGAATATGCCTCTTCTACGCTCATTTATCTGTTTTTATTATTCACGTCATGAGATGCCAGTTATTATTATTATTATCATTACTTAAATCGTCCATAATTGTACATTTATATAATCACGTTTGTATATAGTATGGTAATAATCAGCTGTACTCACATTGCCTGGGACCCCGGCTGGACCCCTGGGGCCGATCTCACCCTGTAAGAACAGAGAGAGGTTATATCCTCATCCTGTCAGCATGTTAATGATCTCATTAACCACCTCATGCCCTCAGGAAACCATCGCTGAGAGTTTAATCCTGAATGTGTGAAACCTGCAAAAGACACTTCTCTGAGCCTTCTTTAGTGTACTGTATGATGCTGTAATATTGATATACACAGATCAAACATTTAAACAAAATGAGTCTTAGAAAACTAAAAAGTAGGTGTAATTTAGTCGTACTGAATAATCATAATTATGAAATAACTTACACCCTAAAAATAGTTTTCATGTTCATAAAAGAAATCTCTTAACCTCACCAAAGATCAAAAATCCATACAGTAACATTATAAAGCAGTAACGTGATTAAATATTACAACATTTTAAAAGAGCATCTTGTCGAAATCATTAGAATATGCTGATTTGCTGCCAAAGAAAC
>JAUCMS010000038.1:16669925-16691619 GCA_032357445.1 Enteromius radiatus | reverse complement strand
AAATATATTATGTAAAGAAAAACTTTTATTTTGGATGCGATTAATCGCGATTAATCATTGCCCAGCACTAATTACAACATTTTAAAAGAGCATCTTGTCGAAATCATTAGAATATGCTGATTTGCTGCTAAAGAAACATCTCTTATTATTATCAATGTTGAAAATGGTTGTGTTGCTTAATATTTTTTCATGTTTTGTCTTTACTGACATGCATCCATGTATATATATGTGTGTGTGTGTGTGTTTCAACATGTTAAAACAATTTCTTATAAAATGTATATATAATATGCCAAATAATAATATATATAATATAAATTTCAATAATTTGAAGGATAATTTGAAGGATTAAAGGATTTTCTTATAATCGGAAACAACAATTTCATTAACTCTAACTGTGTACAATCTTTTGATGAATACATTTGATGATAAATTAATCACTATCTGCATCTTTCTCTTGCCTCTCACCTTGTCTCCTTTCTCTCCTTTCGAGCCAGCAGGTCCACCTTGTCCTCTCTCTCCCTATAAGAGCGATGGAGGGATGAAATGACACAAAGACGACTCAACAAACCACATAAACATTATGCAGACATTAATAAGACCACAAATTAATCTGTATGCAGACTATGATTTTTAAATATTTGTTTTTCTCACAATCTTTGCAGTGAAATATAAGCTGAACATGTTTTCGTGAGAAGCACCAAAGTGAACAGATGATGCTCCTCACAGTAGGAGATTGTTTTTTTTTTTTTTGAGCCTATTGATTCTGTTAATCAATAAAACATCTGATTTTGACTTTAAAGCAGCATATACTGTAGCGCTGCCTATATAGTTCTGTCTTACTTGGCCTCCTCTCTCTCCTTTGGGTCCTATTGTGCCGACCTCTCCAGGCAAACCGGTCTCTCCCTGAGACACAAAGAGAAAGACAGTTGTGTCATGTGTCTTTCTGTCAAGGCTCTGTCAAGACTGATTAAGTTTTACGTTCCGCACCCGTTCACCAGGAGGTCCTCGTGGTCCTGGAGGGCCTTCATCTCCCTGAGAGAGAGAAACTTGCATTGGTGAAAAATAAAATGGATTTCCAACCCAGATCTGAAATCACCAGCCCACACCACCCTTTACCTTCGGTCCTGGTTTACCATGGAAGCCGTCCTGTCCGGGTTCTCCTCTTTGCCCCTAAACAGAAATACAAAATCATACAGACTGCAGTGCAACAAAAACACACATGAAAAGGTCAAAAAAAGCAGATCTGGCCTTTAGATGGGTTTATAAATGATGAAGTTCTGCTTCCACAGAACTGAGTTCACAGTTTGCCTCATTAAAACAGCTCTAACCTTCTCGCCATCGTTTCCAGGGGAACCATCCATTCCATCTTTTCCTGGCAGGCCCTGAAAAATAATTACCATCACTCTTTCAAGTTTTTGACACTAAAATGAGTGTTGAGTTAACAGGGCAACCGATTATTAGAGTGTGTGGAGAGTGTGTTTCTCAGGGTAAAGACTCACTGGTTTTCCTGGTTCTCCTGGTTTTCCAGAGAAGCCGATTTCACCAGGTAACCCCTGTGAGAAAAAACAGATGAAGTTTGCTACTATTATGCCGCTCTAGATTAGTTTGCATATAAAAACGAATGAAAAATTAATTATTTTGGCGAACGTAAACTTACTGGAGGTCCTGTTAGTCCATTTCTGCCTGAAGGCCCGGGAGGCCCCTGAGGACCCTAAAAAAAACGGAAATATTGAAATTTGACATTCAATTGCTTTTAATAGCTGTTTTTAATCAATGCATTCACATTTTTCTTTTTATATAATTGTTACAATATTATGTTATTTTTGTGTTACATGATCACTGCATATTATTCTGCATGAAACTTGCTCATTTTGTAATTGTTTTAATCTGATGTTTATTCCTCTGGTAACCACTAGAGTTCACTGTTACTCTAAGAGACTTGTTGAGAATGTCATATTGTCATACTATTTTTGCATAGCATGCTAGGTTTCCTATTTGATAAAATATGTACTAATTAAAAATAAAACGAAAAACGAAATTAAAAATACAGGATGCAGTACTTTCAGTACTATTCCATACATAAAAAACACACTCAACAGGAAAAATAAAGGGTGAAGAGCTTGACTCAGTCTAAGAATGAAGGTTCTGGTGGTTCTTACAGGTGGTCCTGGAAGGCCATCAACTCCTGGCAATCCTGCATCACCTTTTTTACCCTGGAGAAACAGAGAAGATGATGTCTCATGAGTTAGGTTAAAGTGAAATCTATAAGAAAAGGAAAACGTATATATATATATATATATATATATAATTACAGAATCTATTGGTATAGAATTCTGTAATTAATGCAATAATTAGAAAAAAAAAAATACAAAATAAAATGTGCCAAAATTACTACATTTGATTATATTATTATAATGACTATGTGAGAGGTTAGGTAGTTTATGATCTTTCTATCTGGCATCTATGACAGTATGAAATGAAACTTTAGAGGCACATAGCAAATGTTTGACTGCCCTCTGCTGGACAAACAATACATTACACTTCTGTTAATTCTGTTCTATAGTCAATCAAAATTAAAAATATGTACTGTAAGAAACATTATTTAACATCTTATGAGACAGGTTGTGTTTATATATTTCCTACAGAAACAGGATTCTGGGGCCAAACACAAAGAAGGATTCATATTTTACATTATTAAAGTAGCCTACATTAAGCTTAAAGCTTTTATACATTGACAAAATGCCACAAAAATGCAATTTTGATTAAACGTTTTAAGACGTGAAGAGCAACAGGGGGTAAAATACTCTCCCTCACATCTATGTTTGTTCAGGAAATTCAGTCACTGAGAACATGCTAACATTTTAACATCCCCTGCTGCTGGCACATAAGATAGGAAAGGTAGTTTGAAGGCAATATAGTGATATAATAGAGGTAAAAAGCTTAAAATAGAGGTAAAAAGAAAGAGAGAAAGAGAGCTAAACTCTTTTTAGTGTGTCACTCGGGGCTTCCTGCTGCTCTGCTGTTGTGCGTCATTCTAAACTCACTCAAGCACCTCCTGCAGTGATTCTGTGCTGAGCGAGATCTGTTAGATTCCCTCACTAAGAGCTCCTGACGGTGTTTCCCGCTGGGACAGAGAGAACTCCGGCTACATTCAGAACACCTGCAGCCCCGCTGAGCTACAGGAAGTGTGCACCCAAAATGAAAATTCACATTTGCAAGGACAAAAAGTATCATAAAAGTATTAAATATGACTCATGCATACAATAGCTTTGTGTGAGGAACAGACTGGATGTGGTTTACTGGTTTGAGCTGGACTGGCTGGATTTAGAATGGTTTTGTACCAGTGCCTTCGTTTGGCCGAGTTCAGTGTGTCATGTAGTATATTTGAAAAGATCAGATTTAAGAGTGACTGCAGACGATGATTCCCACCAGGGTAGAGTAATTGAACGTTTAATTCAATTTAAATTGTAACGACATGTTTGATATACTACTATTATAGTGTATGAACATTTTGAATCAACTTTCATTTTTATTTTCAATGTTTTATTTAATTTCAGTTTAATTCATAGCCATTTTTATGCATATTTTTTATTACTTCTTGTCTAAATAGTTCATTATTATTTTAGTTTTAGTTGTATTTAATTTAGTAATTCTGGTACTTCAACTTAACCCGGTAATGCTTGAAATATACTAGTCAACATAAGACGTGTATCAAAACCTTTCATTAAAGTTGTCCTAAAACCAAAATGTATTCTTGTAGTAGGACAGCTTTGAATAACTTGATCAACATTGAATGTTTTTATAAAATTGTTAAAATGGAACATTTTTGGAGGGGGCGGGATTATATTTAATAAGGTTTTATAGCATGCAGTAAGAATATGGAGCTCATACTCAAAGAGAAAAATATTTTATTCAAAAAAAAGAAAGAAAGAACAGGGACCATGCACAATTTTAGTTTCCAATGCATAGCAGATTTAAACTTAAGAATTCCAGAAAGTGTTCATCTCAAAAAATTAATAATAATATAGAGGTTGTGTACCACAACCTGAAGGGGGATGCTCTTATAATTACATTAAAATGCCTTTTGCTTGTTAAAAAGTAAAGACTATTATTAAGATGACAGAAGGCATGTACTAGATCATAAACATTGTTTTTATTATTATTTATTTTATTATTATTATTATTATAAGTTTTGATTATGTTGACAATCTTGAGGCCTTGGAATTTTGCATATCAAATGATACAGTATACGGTATATTACCTATATACGGTATACTAACTTATTTAACTTTTTTAATTAAAATTGGTACAGCAACATTTCTAATTTTTATTTATAGCAGTTTGAGTTTTTCATTTTGAATTTCTATGTATTTTATTTTATTTCAATGAACAAAATGGCTTTAAATAGCTTTAGTTAATGATAACAACACTATGCTAGACATCATTTGTGGATCACAGAAAGAAGTAAATAATACTGGTTTGATGAATAAATACTTGCAGCTAAACTAAACTTTTTTCTGTTTGTTTGATTGTACCTTTTTAGAGCCGTTATTCAAATGCAATTCTGTTATTTTTGTCAAGAAACAATGTTCTCCAAGTATTCTGAGAACATTTTAATGATGCTGTCATCTCATAAGTTGGAGGGCATCTGAGAGAGTCAGGACATTTGAACATCTCCTGTCTCTCTTCCTAATGAGCTCCTCGCTTTAATCTGACCCCATAGAGCACTCAAAAACACCAGAATATGCACTTTCCAGCCAGTCTCTATGGTTACCGCTGATCAGGTTCTGGAACGTCTTACATCTCCATTAAAAGCAGCCGAGATGGAAAGTTACAATAAAATACAAATGTCCTACCCTTTGTCCGTTCTCACCCGGCTCGCCAGGCAAACCTGGAGGTCCTGGTGGGCCCTGAAGAAAAAGAGCATAAACAATAGGCTAATTAAAAACAATGAAGTAACAGACAGAGAAAATATGATGCTTCTTATTTTCATAAATGAATGGGATATTTTGTTATGTACAGTGATCAGCAAAAAAGCACCTGGACATTTAAAAAGTATCAATGTTTCAGTTTGAGGTTAACTGCTATTTATGAAATGCAAGCAAACTTTTCTGCTTCTATATCCATTTTTAAAACAATAACAGTTGTTTAAAAGAGCATTAAATGACTAAATATATCTTACAGGTGGTCCAGGGGGGCCGTCCGCTCCCGAGGGTCCTCGTTCACCAGGGACACCCTAAAAAACACAAACACATATGAGAATGCTCTACATAAGCCAAGTTTAACACTCATCTTCTGAACATATTGCACACTTACAGTTTCCCCCTTGAGTCCTGCCAGCTGAACCTGAGGAACAACACAGATGAAGCCGTGAGCAATTTTACAACATGATTCACTTGATCAATCAATCAAATGTCTTACCGCATTGCCAGGTAAACCAGCAGGACCTTGTTCACCCTATCAGCAAACACAGCGTTTATTAAACAGCAGCTGACAAGATTAAAATCCCACAGTGACTCTATACTGTGAGTTACAACATCTGATAAAGTAGTATTTGTCATGTTCTTTGGGAATAAGTTCCTGAAAGTGTATGGGACAGACAGCGAGAGATAAAATGACACAGGCTGGTTGAATTTTTGAAGGGGCGTCTTTGTGGATGAGGCCAAGAAACACAGATATGCGATACAAAGCTACAATTTTCCAAGAAAGATACATGTGTTTTAAGGGTTTTATGGGAAATAAGTAAGAGGTAAATATATATGGGTGAACTATCTAAGAATTACAAAAGGACTATGGGTTTGGAACCCATCAAAAAGTCTAACTATACCTTTTCTCCTTTCACTCCATTTGTACCAGGAGCACCAATCAGCCCCCTAGGACCCTGGTTTTAGAGAAAATTTAAGAACAACCAAACCAAAACATGACATGTAAGCTCACATTAATATCTTTTACACCCAGTGTACAGGCACACTGAACAAAATGGTACATAATAAATTATAAACAATATGAAATGCTCTGAGAACTTACATCTTTTCCTGGGAGACCTGGTTTCCCTGGAAACCCATCTAAACCTGGTTCACCCTAAACAACAATTGAAAGTGAGACGGTATTAAAGGGAAGATTGGCGTAATCAAAAGTGACAGTAGAGATATTTATAATATTACAAAAGATCTTTGTCTTGAACTTTAAATTAATCAACAAATCCTGAAAAAAGAATTACAGTTTAAACAGAAATATTGAGAACATAAATAACAAGAAATGTTTCTTAAGCAGCAAGCAATACAGTATATTAAAATGATTTCTGAAGGATCATAAGACATGGAATGATGCTGAAAATTCAGCTTTGCATCAAAGGAATACATTATTAATTAATTATTATTATTAAATAATTATTAATTATTAATTAATTAATTTAAAATATGACTATATGTTAATCAAAATAAAAATTAAACAAATCTTATTGAGACCAAACTTATAAAAAGTACCAAATACACAATATTTAAATGTCCTGTATTCTACTTCCAATTTGGCAATGATCACTTTATTTAAAAAATGACAATTAATACAACACATATGCTGTTTATGAGCACAATTTACTTTGATTATAATAGTATGTCACATTCTTTATTTCTATTCCCTGATTTCTAATTTCATATACCATAATTAGCATACCACCTGTACTTCTTTAATGTTAAATGATGCATGCTGGTCTAGACAGGTGTTTTGTCTTTAATACAGAAAACAGCAGAGAAAATGACTGAAGGAATGGGAATATGTAACATGACAAAAATATGTTATATAGACTATGCAGAGCCTGCTCTCTCAGGTCAGAAATTCAGGAAGTATAACAGATGGTGAATGCGTCTGTATGATGTATTTATTTTTAATTCAAGGCCATTCGAGTTCAACTGAAAAACCATTCTCACAAAAGCATAATCAGATATTTCCTGTTACAGCGAACCAAGCACTGCTTCTAAAAATATATCCATTTGCACTAAATTGGCAGCATTCTTACTTAAAAGAAACGCATCCTTGACTAAGCTTTTTTTTCTGTGTTAAGCTGTTTAACATAATAAAACTGCTCTAAATAAATAGTTCTAAAATATTACTCGTTTGAGTAATATTTTGATCTCAACCAATGGCATGATTTGGAGGCAGGACTATGTGTTTGCCAAGCACTGACAGACAGGGAGTGATGTATGAAAACCTGTCTGAAAACAATCATTATTTTGTTACACTCGTGGCACAAATTTGCTCCATTGGGAAAGTCAAATTTGGCTTAAAAGCTCTCAGTATGTGTGTGGGGGCGGACCGTCAGACAGACTAAAGAATGACGGCAATGCTCAACCGTGTGAAACCGTTCTTAGACGGGTCTGACTGCACAACGCCCCCACAGAACAGGATATATGGAGTCTGCATCAGCGCGGTGACATCTGTTTGAGTTATTAGTCCGTCTGTGTTCACTCTGTAGAAGTATTCCCTCTGTTGCGTTTGGATCTGACAGGTATGTACAGTACTTTGTGACAATGACTAGTTTGGGCTCCGTCCAAGTTATTCCAAAGCATCAAAACTAAAACAGGGGCACCGACAAGGGGAAGACAAGCGGGAACATTGTTCTAGGCCTTTTAGGTGGTGGAAGGGGGTCTGCAATGACAGACTAAACTACAGTAGATTTTTACATTTTCTTAAGACAATGCGAGTGCTGTACATGTGGCATGATTTTAGGAATTCAGGCATAAATTTAGCTCAAATGGTGCAGGACATGCCAGCATTTAATACTGAATACTAACACAAAGTCTAAGTAATGATATAACAGTTGTTATGATTAGCAGGTGTCAGTCATCCCTTACCCGTTCTCCAGAAGCTCCTTTGTCTCCTCTACCTCCAGTAACACCCTGATAAAAAACACAAGTCATCACAAAGAAGAACAGTGGATGCATTATGATCTTGAACAGATGTAACAAAAAAAAAAAAATCTGTTTCTGATGTTGTAATCATCTGTTAAAGCCCATTTCAACCTCATAAACAAATAAGTAAAAAACAAAGATATAAAGATGCATTTGGGATATATCAAGTTGCTATTGTGAAATTTAAAGTACCAATTAAGTCATAAGCAGATTTCTATTGCAATACTCTGAGGTGATCATAGGCTTTTTATAATCAGCAGTATATTGTTTAAATATACAGATCATACTTACAGACACCCCTTGAGGACCCGGTGCTCCGGGTGGACCGGCATCACCTTGGATACCCTGAATAAAAACAGGTCAAAAAGGCCAGATCATGTTAAAAACAACTAAGCACATCTAGTTCAGAAATGAACATGTCACCAAAAAGTGCTAAAAAAGATCAAATAATGTAAAGGAAATGCTGTCAACAGTACATGTACAGTGTTTGTCATTATGTATAAAATATGTCATTATATAGCATACGTTTTTTAGCATTTTAGGATGGCAACAGTTTATTGGACTCAAAATGACAAAACAATTTACTTGAAATGAATTATGGTGGGAAATACTGACAATTAGAACATGCTGCTTTCTGACACTAGTCTAATCAAGCATATCTTTGCTCTTCTGTCTTAAGAAGGTCTCACCTTTGGTCCGAGAGGTCCGGGTAACCCAGCATCACCTGGAACTCCTTGCTGACCCTGTTCATCAACATGCCAATGTAAATATCAAATTATATCTTCAACTACAGGCAAATACACTTTCTGTCTCTCACTTTTTCTCCGTTATCGCCTTTTTTCCCAGCCAGACCAGGCAAACCATCTGATCCCTAAAAAAGTTCAATAAATATTAATGTTACTTAAAAACACATCTTTAGAATCAAGAATGTTTAGACAAAATTGAAATAAAAAGGGGTTATAAAAATAAGATTTATAATGTCCTTTATTCAGTGTGTACTTCACAGTATGAAGTAGTGATCTATTTTCTTTTCTTTAGTTGATGATGTGAAACTAAAACTAACCAATAACATCATAGCATCCACAAATCATACCAAAAGGACAACTCCAGTCCTAATTTCACCAAAAGCACATCACATTAGATACACTAGATACACTTATTTTCTAGTGACTTTTGTTGATTTGATTGTACATATACTAGGGTTAATTCATGCAAACATTTTAATTGTGTCAGTAATTATTCACCCCCATGTCATTTCAAACCCATAAGACCTTCGCTCATCTTCGCACGCACATGCATGTAATCTGCAGTTGTTTACGTCTAGCGGAAAGCATATACGCATGTGTTGTGATGCTCTATAAAATGGGGGGAATCTCTGATATCATCAAAAATATCATAATTTGTATTCCGAAGATGAACAAAGGTCCTATGGGTTTGGAAAAACATGACGGGTGAGTAATTAATTTCAGAATTTAAATTTTTGGCTGAACTAACCCTTTTAACGGAACTGAGCGGGAAAATTACTTCTCTGAATTCAGTAATAAAGAAAAAATGCCTTTAACCGAAAAAGAAATAATTGGGTGTTTAATCTTAACATTCTACATTACTGACACTCTTTGACACAAAAAAAGTGCTAAATAAATAAAGGTGACTTGACTTGATTAAGATTCCTTCAAAAACTTATGTTCCTTTAACCTTTGAATGGAAGTGTGTCTTACTTTATGTCCTCTTTCTCCTCTGGCTCCAGGTTCACCGCGCTCTCCGCTGTCCCCCTGTGGAGAGATATGGCATTTCAGCACGGTTTTAAAACAAGGTGTCATGACATGGCCACAAGTGGACTCCAAAATATTGCTGTGAAAAATCTGACTTTAGAAACCATATTATTTTAAACTAGACCTTCAAACCAGCCAACTCAGAACTCACAGTTTTTGCGTGAAATGATCACCAGATAGAATCCCATACTATAAAGGCATAGAAATTTTGTAGAAATGCTTGTGAGATCATAAAAAGACAAAAAGAGGCCAATGCTACAGTTAGTAGGCTATAGTTTTCTTCTGGACAATACTAATGCTGCACAGCATGAACCCTAAAGAAATCTTTGCCATAATATCTTGCCTTTCAGACATATTGTGCGCTCCAGGGAATCTCCTGGAATTCAGAGAGGTGAACAGTAAAGGAGAAAAGCTTTTATGACCTGATTATAGCAATGACTTCACGCGCACCAGCGGGCTGCCTGATAGCCTGTAATTACTCTCAAACTTCTTCACACTTTGAAAAAGTCAACTGAAAAACTGAAAAAAAAAAAACAACCCAGCAAGCATTTTGTGGATGCAATTTGTTTCTATTGCAAAATGTAGTACAGAAATCAGTACAGTACAGTAGACATCATAAATAAGTTATTGCATTATGTATTTCAGCAAACACTGTGCAAAGATATCAGACAGTGTCAAGATTTTGATTACTTCAAGTAAAGTAGTTTAAGTAAAAACGGTATATTATAACAATACATAGCAACATGTGATAACTTTTTCTGCATGGGCAACATGGCTCAACGTTTCAAAAGCACCACAGCTTCAACACAAACATCTCAGTGTGAAAAGATTGACAAAACGACCACACAACAGGGTTTAAGAGAGACAGACGGAGCAACACCTCAAACACAAACATGCGTTTGCGGCATCATGCATTTTAACTAGCCAACTCCTCAATTTGATGCTAGCTAACTTTATACTGTAACACATGGATACTTTGTGAGAACATGGGCATGCATTCATATTTACGAATGAGCACGTATACATAGACACATGGACACTCATGCAAATCATATGACATGAACACTGGGAAATACACACACAAGCAATTGAAAATCATGCATAAGAAAAGGGGTTGCTTAACTTCCCAAAGTTTCTACTTTATAGATTTTTTTTTGTTGTTTCTTGCCTAATTTATGTAAAAAAAAATAATAATAAATAAATAAATACATATATATATATATATATATATATTTCTTAGTGTTTTTGTCCTAATCAAGATACAGCTACTTCAGAAAGAAAATGACTTAAGATATACTTAAGTATTGCTTCTTAAAAACACAACAAAATTAAGACAAAATACAATAACAGAGTTTAGGTTTAGAGGAAACAAAAAAATATCTGTAAGTGTAGGCTATAAGAAAATGTTTTGTTCTGTTTGAGTTTTATTTATTTTATGATATTATATTTTAAGGGTTTTTTTTCTTCCCCCAACTAAGAAATGTTTGCTTCTTTTAGGCATAAACAAATGTTTTCTTTTTTTTTTTTTTATAAATAAAATACTTACTTACTTCTTGAGTAAACATATCTTGATTTATCCGTTTCCAATACTATTTGTAATTAAAAAGCAAGACACTGCAGTAGACTTAACTTAGATTTAACTTAGAATCGCCTAAGCATCTCAGTTTCCATTAAAATTGTTTAAGTGTTTTAAAGATTAACCACAGACTTATAAGTTTGGAATGATATTAAAGCTGAGTGAATTATGACACTTTAAATTTTGGGTTAGTTCAAAACCTAAAAAGATTATCAACCTAAAAAATAAAAATGTTTTCATATTTAGAAGAGATATTAAGAAGAATGCTGGCAACCAAACAGTAGTAGCCATTGACTTGTTTCTTCCATACTATGGAAGTCAATGGCTACCATCAACTGTTTGTTTACCTCCATTCTTCAAAATATAGAAGAAAGAAATCATATAGGTTTGGGACGATTGTGGATGAATTTTGGTGTGAACTATCCATTCAGGTGTAAGAAATATTAATTGTATTGTGCGTTTGTTTTATAATTGTTAACCTGCTCTAGCACAGCATTTGCTGTTTTTAACGTCAACAAATTCTACTGACCAATCCAGCATGCAATATTTTTTCTATATGTGGGTGTTATCTGGCGTCTAAATTTGGCCGAATAGTGACAGAGTGCAGTGGAAATCTCAAAATACGACTCCAGAAGTCTTAACAGATTGTGAATCACCATATTCATCTTGGACAATTACTGATATTACAATAAGCACAAGTAAATGTTTAAATAATGACAGTTGTCATTCTATTCCCAACACCACAGTCATCTAATTCTCCTCCCGTATGACTCTCTGACTGATCGAGGTTAATTTCTGAAGTGATTGTGCCCTGGAGTCTGCTGAGAAGCGGAGGATGTCTGTTTTAAGTGCTGTGAGTGGGTGTTCGGTGCACAGCCTCTTGTTTTGCATATCCTGTGAGGTTTGGAGAGCCATAATTCTGCATTTCAAAATAAGGTATTTTTATTGTCTTTATCCTCAAAAGAGTGGCGGTTTGCACAATTTGTCTTTTCCGCTATGTTCTTTTGTAGACTTTGGATTCAAGAATGTTTTTGATGAATTGGCTTCTGGCTTGCACAAAACAAGCATGCATAAACACACACACACATATAGACTAAACATTCACTGTTTTGTCTGCCTTGAGGAGTTGGACTGTTAAATTCATGACCTTACCTTCTCTCCTCTATCACCTTTGATAGAGATAGCCTGCAAATAATCAATCAAAAGCGATCAATTACTCTCCAGGCCCAGAAAATACAGAAACAGCAGAGATGGAAGCAGATCAATATCATATGAACATACGTTTTATGTTTTTTTGTTGTTTTTTTTCTAACAACTGCAATATTGCAGAAAGCATTTCTAATATACAGTAATACTGTTTTATGTTTATCAGTCAGCACAGCTATATGAAACTTTATAAGTGATAATATGGATGTCGTACACGCTCTCCTTTCTGCCCTTTGGGTCCTTGCAGTCCTTCTGCCCCTCTAAGACCAGGATCCCCCTGCAGATGCAGAGTTTATGCAAAGAGCCAATGAGGAACCCACTAAAAATGCATCCAGAGATGTGCAAAAGTGTAATAAATTCATTGTGCGACGCTGTGATACTCAAATGTTATTTGACCTTTTCACCCTTGGGCCCCGCGACACCCGGTAGACCTGTCTCTCCCTGTAGGATTGGAAAGATTGAGAGAGATTGCAAAAGAGAGGGATGAGGGGGATACATTTTGTAAGGCGAGAGGTTAGAAATGTAAAGAACGAATGCATTACAAAAAGAAACTGTATGCATTACAAAAGAAAGTTCATATCAAAAATGTATATGCAGCCTTATATCTTTAAATAAAAGATCTGGGTTAAGTAATAATAACTTAAAAATCCATCAAAAGTATTTGAGATGCTTTTATTAACACAGGAAATAATTTAGGCTCAGTAAACACACCAATATATTAAATGTCTACAGTGTGCTTGAGGGTAATGCATAATGCAGCCCATATAATACCAAATATGCACACTTATAGTTTATATTTAATGATGGCTTACATAATTCTGCACAAACTATGTTATTTAATACACAACATAAATAACTTGGGTTCCTATGTCATGAGGCTGATATAACATTTTTTTGCACGTTAAACATGGGGGTTCACCAGAGTGTGACATTTGACCTGGAAGGTCTTACCCTTTCCCCTGCAGGACAGGAGCAGTTGACGGCGCCTGGTTTCTTCTGCTCAGCGCTTGTTGGTGTTGGGGTGGGCAGCGGGAGTGGGGGGGGCTCAGTCACCAGAGACTGTTCACACTGAGCGGGGAGAGAACGTGAACGCAGAAACCGAAAGAGACAGAATGTGTTATGAAAGAAAAAGAGAGAAAAGCAAGAGGAAGCAGCTTCAGAGGTCATGACCATTATTCTGGATCTGGTAAACGCATATTCCCTATCTTCATCAAGGACTCAAAACAAAAGATCGTTAAGCCCTTTGGAGAATTGTCCATATGTTTTTGCCTGACTATCCATGTGATGACATAATGAGGCGAGAATAAAGGTTTGTGTACGAGTCAGATGCACTTACTGGTCCACCAGGAATATCACAACACGTCTCTTGCTCAGACTGTTTGCCGTCACAGTAGATCACCATCCTCTGGAGGTCAAACTGTAGAGGAAACACAGATGGTTGTATTAGCTGATTTCGGTTAACTTAGAAAATTCATAAACGCATCAACATTCAAATATTTGGGGTCAGTCAGTATCTTTGATATTTTACCAATCACATATTTTGAAAAATTATTCAAATTGAACTGAAGTAAATATTGCCTATCCTACAGATTCCTTATTAATACTGAAACCAGTTATTTTTGTGAAACAGAAAGTTCAAAAATATAAATTTAAATTCTTATACATTTGAACAATTTACTGTCATTTTTGATCAACTTGATGCATCCTTGCCCTACTGATGCAAGTGTAACATCAAATCACATATCACTTATTTAACCACTTTATTAGAGATTACCATAACGATATTACCAAGTAGTACCATGCAAATATTGTAATATATATATATATATATATATACATATTAAAATGATAATCAGTAAGTACCTTAGTGTAGCATGGTATTATAATTTGATACTATCATGGTACAATCAGTGAACTTTTGTGCAAGGCAGACTTAATCTTGTATAAAATGCATATTAATTAACTATTTGCTTACATCAATGGGAACGCTGTCATAGAGTCTCTTGCCGATGACAGTCTTTCCCTGGATGTCGATGTCTTCTCTTTCCTCTATGGGCAGTGTCTCAATGTGCTTGCAGTCCAGGAACAGAGACACAGACTTGGAGTCCACCCTCATGCCGATTTTATGCCAGTTACGGTCAAAAAGATTGTCCACCTCTGGGTTCTTAAAGACGGCCCGGACTGCATCCTTCGTCAGGCCCACAGCGTTGTACTCCACCGCCTTGTTCTCCCCGTCCAGACGGATGGAGACCTGAAGGATATTCTCATTACAGCTTGATCAATTTATATTACATGTAATGATATTTGAAGTTGTTAGTGATTTCAAATCAATTTTTAAAGAGAATACAGCCCTAAGATACAGGAGAATACATGCTGTTTTAACCCTGTTTGGGACTCATTAATACACACCTGCGGGATGCCGTATTTGTCATAGACCTGCCACAGGTACCAGTCTTCTTTACGAGAGGTCTTCCTGAACTTAAATGTGGTCACAAAGGCATATTCATCAGGCAGACCCTGAGGTAACACATCTCTACGACATAAGAAACAAAGAAATCTGTTGTTATGAACATGTATCTTAAATGAAAATTAAATTTTTTGCTTAATACTGTATCACTGAGAAAAAAAGAAAAAATCCTTCTCTTACTCTGTTTGTTGGACGATAGGCATGGTACCGAGCCGGACATAAGGGGTCTGACCTGGCTCAAACTTTTCTCCAAGAAAATCTCTTACATTGAAGTACTCCATCAAATCAAATCCTGGGAAAAAGGAAATGCATTTTTAATAAATGAAGTTATTATTCCATTAAGTAAAATGCACTGTTCTCTGAATAAAATATATCACTGAAGAATTTTGTTCAAATGTCTTTCCATCCACGACCACTAGGTGGAGGCCATGAGACAGGTCAAAATGACAACAAACTGTACATGAACTTCTCTGAATCATTCCTGACCCAAAGGATTTACTTTTATTTAAAAAAATTATAAATATAAGTATAATATCATACAGCAATAACCACAAAAGGCCTATGCGCAGTGACATAGCTTCTTTTTGACACACTTCATACACAGAATAAAATAAAATTTAAAAAAATCCAAAAACACTGATGCAAAGATAATATTTAATATCACAAGTTAAAATGATACAAATTAACACAAAATAATCATAAATAAAATAAAACCTTAATTAAAAGTATTTTAAATAATACTGCTATTATAAATTATATTATTATAATTTAGAGAATCTATAGATAGATAGACAGAAAAATATTATAATATTTTTAATCGGCAATTAATATCACAAGCTAAAATACAAATAAACATGAAATAAATAAAAAAAAAAGAATAAAGAAAACTTATTATAAAATAATGTATATAATCAGGAGACCTGTAACTATGTATATATTATAATAAATTATTATATAATTATAATAATTAACACTGAGAGTGTGTGATTTCAGAGTTAAGTTTCTGTGAGCAAAATGTCACACCTTTTTCCACATTCACACAAAAAAGTCTATGCCTCTGGGATCAAACATGACATCAGTGTTTGTTAAAAATAGTAAAGCAGAGCTATGCTGTGTGTGTGGATATCAGCCCACTAATTAATGCTTCAGATCTGCAGCCAACACTCATTAAATTGCACTTGCTGCACCAGATATTTTAAAAAACAACCTTTCATGTGCAATTATGTCACTAGTTCTCCAGCGTGTGTGTGTGTGTGTGTGTGTGTGTTTGTGTGTGTATATCTGCTGAGGTTAGCAGTCCTGGCCTTCCACCCTATTATAGCGGCCTAACCAGGGCGCTCCTATAACCAATACATAGTCTGTCGCCATGACGATGCCAGCAGGGCCCTGGGCGTTGTCTGAGGAGGCAATTCAAGGGTCGATTTGGAAACACACTAATGTTGGTCTCAAAGGAGCTCTGGCTACATGAAACACTGATGGTTTGTGTATTTGACGCCTGTGAGGGTCATGCAGGAAGATCTCATGTTCACTTGATGAACTCTCATGTTGTTTTCCTAGGGCAGGTGTGTTCATGTCAGCGAACTGAGGTTGTTTTAAACAGTCTGGAGAGAAGGATTATTTGAACTGAAGGATGTTTGGAGTTGTTTAACTCGGTGGTAATGTGAGAATGTGCCAGTCTAGGCTAGACGGTGTGTACGTGTCTGTGTCTGTAGTAGAGTAACAGGTGGTTACAAACGTAGAAAGCAGATACTGTGTTAAGAGCAAAGTAGAAAAAAGAGCATAAAACAACAAAAGCACTTTGTTTTTTCATCTTTGCCTTCCCAAAGCACAACGAATCCCTGATGGTTTCTGGCAGACCAGCATCACACATTCTCACAGTCCATCTGTGCTAGTTTTTAATTCTTTATCTAATAAACATCTTTGGCTGTTACGGTACAACTCAAAGTTTTCGCCGTCTCTTGTGCCATTAATGCTGTTTCAAGTCAAAAATAGTTCAGGAATTTAAAACAAAGGGCCAATTTTAAGTCAGTATTAAAATATACAGCACGTCTGGTGTAAGCTACCCCTTAAAAGAGTACTTAAAAAATGTAAAAAAAAAAATGCCTTTCTATCACTGTTCACACACCCTCGTGTTTTTTCAAACCTGCATGACTTTAAAACACAATAGAATATGTATAGTATTATAAAACTAGCTCATATGATTTATAGAGAAATTAAAAAATTACTTCCAAAGTGTTGTTCTAAAATAGAATTTTTCATTCACATGTATGCTGATCAATAATACAGCAGAATGTTATTACAATTAAAAATAAAAGTTTGCTACATTATTATTTTAAAATATCGTTTTAAATTATTTATTCCTGTGGTTGGTAAGCTTTTTTTTTTGTTGTTTTGTGGAACCTGTGATACTTTTTTCAAGATTCTTTGATGATATTAAAATGTTAAAAGAACAGCATTCACCCAAAATACAAATCTTTATTATTACCTTTTAGCAAATTAACATAATTAAAAATACATAAAGGAAAAATACGCTCACACTTTTATTACTAATTACTTTTTAAAAAATTATTCCATGCCAAACTAAGCAAATATATTGCTATTTTTTTCTTACTGTAGCTATTCGAACATGTTATATTATGTACTATGTATATTATGCATTTTTTGGTATATATATATATATATATATATATATATATTTTTTTTTTTTTTTTTTTTTTTTTTTTTTTTTTACTAAAATTTATTTTGTAGTTTCTGAACCTCTTAAAGTTTATCATCTCAAAAATAAGACTAATTTATGCAGGTTTTCTCCGAGCACTTGTTGGTTGGTTTGATGAATTCATTCGAGCTGCTTGATTTCACGCCATGTTCTACTCTTCCTCCAGCTGTTCGCTTCTCATAGGCACATTTCCACGACTGTTTTTGTCTCCGCGTCTCCATGCGCCAGGCACGACTCTCTGCCGGTAGCCTGGAGGAACCTCGCATGGCGAGCAGGACCTGTAATTTGGGCCTGGCGAGTGAAAGCGTATAATCACGACCGAGTCTTATTTTAAACAGTGAGAGAGCGAGGAAGGCTGGGTGCGTTCTGCGGCGCGGCACAGATGAGTGCGTTAGGTCTCGCGTCTTTGATCCGAACACAAGGGCACTTATGCACACCACGCAACAAACTGGAAACCAGCCCAATGTCACCGCATGAAAACTACGTTTTACACACGGTCACACTGCGTCAGCGTGGTTCAAGCGCCTGTCTATAATCAAAGCGCATGCGCCAAACGGACCTCGGGGTGTTTTTACTTTAGCGAAATCTTTTTTAAGATGCTGAAAAACAACGCACCTTAAAATTATGTTGTTTTTTTCCCCCTACAGGCCTGCAGGTTTTGAAACGCGCAGATTTTTTCAAAACCAGGGTCCGCTCCCGCTCAAAACGTAGGCTACTGCCTCACCACGCGCATATGAGTTAAAAAAAACAACACCTTAGCACAGTCAATGCCAAGGTCATTAATTTGACCAAAACTTTTTTACATATCAAGACGACTGTACTCATTACTATGAATGGAAAATGTGCAACACACATGGCGGAATAACTACAAAGAATAGAGGTCCGCCTGAATCACATACCTACTCAGGTCAGCTACTACATTTGAATTTTGTAGCTAGCCTACTTGCTTTGTGGCTAAAAAGTGTGTTCTAAGTTGTATAAAAGTAGCATTAGTTAAACTTGGACATAGGCCGAATTATGCTTTGAGTGCTATTATTATTTGGACTGTCTATGTTCTCTGTACCTTGGTAGGACCCCTGCTGTCTATAGAGGGTCAGAAAGCTCTCTCATTTCATCAGAAATATCTTAATTTCTGTTACGAAGATGAACGTAGGTCTCACAGCTCTGGAGCAACATGAGATTGAGTAACTAATGACAGAATTTTAATTTTTGAGTGAAATATCCCTCTAATAAACGTACACTTCATTTCTTATAAGGACACGATGATGTCAAATCGCATTGTGCAACGGTTTTTGTTGTTGTTGTTATATTACTTTATAAAACCAATCTTAAGTCAGCAACCTTTTATGTTCGTTTTGGCCTTGCCTTGGTTAAGAATGATGTTCCAAACTTCAGAAACAGCACGCAGATGTTGGCAGCCTCAGCCAATTGTGACATCTTATGTGAACCTGGAATTTCCCTGAAGATTTAGTTTGTGTTGTTCTCTTGAATATCGCAGATTACAGAAGCAAGATGCCATAATTAACACTTACAGCCACCAAAAGAGGAGAGACATAGTCTAGTCAGTGCAATCCAAAAGAACCACAACCAAACAGATCTAAGCACAAACGTCAAGCCTCGTGATGATGACAGAAGCGAAGAAGAAAGTGCAGTGATCCACAAATAATGTTAAGACATGGAGAGATCACGCTTTAAAACTTCATCTGAATACCAAAGACAGCACTTTTCCTCATTGTAAGTAGTATAATTAGAGTCAAACTGAACACATTTCAGAAAATTCTAGAAGTTTTACATGGTTTTGAAGAGGTGCATACATAAAATATATATAAGAAGAAAGAGCTCTTTGTCTGTTTCAAAGCATAAATCCTAAATCACCTCCATTTTCCAGGGTTGCAACTTCTCTGAGGATTTTTCAAGATAGATTCGCACAGACAAATGGGGTTAGAATTGTACATTTTAGGGCACAACAGCTTGTCACTGGAGCAGTATGAGATGAGATCTTTTAAGGGTACTGTTTCAGTGACAAGCTGCTTTTGCACCCCAAAAGGTATTTACAAGTAATGGTTCTCTTGACCATTTTGTACATAGTAGCCTAGTTCAAAATAAGCCTTCTATAGTGCACAGCCCTATAGCTCCAGATTGTATAGTCATTTACTGCACTTACACAGGTAAGAGCTCTTTCTCTCTCTCCCTGTTTTCATCTGTTTTTTTACTTAGGTTGATGAATTTGAGGGGGTGTCTCGCAGAGGAACTCAGAACCCCCTGAAGACCCAAACACAACATCCTCCAGATCTGTGTAATCACTAAAGAACAGAGGAGGGCAAAAGATCTCTTATTTCGAAACTTCAGTGTCTCACTGCAACGTTTTATGTTTTAAAGCACAACACTTCGGGGAAAAGAAAGCTTTATTTTTGATCCAAAATCGCTCTACACATAGAAACTAGGTTTGTAGTTTGTGGTATTAATACTTACATCCACACAAAAAAAGACTCCAAAAAACCCTGAATTGCTGGAGTGGAAGTCCATATGTCAGAATCATTATACAGTGCACTTCTTTCTTTATTTTTGACCTCTGATTGACACTAGGGATGATTTTCATGTAACTGTGTAACCTTGGGAAGAAGAAATGTTTTGGGTTTCTCACATCTGAAGATGAAACATGAACACTGATATAGCGGTATATTAAAGGTTTAAGAACTTGAGCTGTAGACAATATTACTGTCTCATCCATTACGTTTCATGTAAAAAGCCAATTTATAACAAATGGATTTAATGTTCAATGTAAGCTCAAATTATAATTGAAACTACATTGTTTTTGCGATCAGAAATCGTTGTCTTGTAACTATTCTTGTAACCATTTTAAGAAGCAAACGGTGCAGATATGATGCTAAAGGGGCCTTTCATGATACTTTGACACTAAAGCACTATGGGAAGAATAGATAGAGAAGAGAAACATTACCTGGGACCTCTGTCAGTCCAGCACTGGTGCTGTTCAGCCTAAAACGGCCCGCCTGGACTTTCATGTTTGGACACAGGACATCTGTGGAGAGACACACAACATTATGGCTGGACATATAACATTGGACACACACCTCAGTTTTTATGAGCTTATGAACTGCATAGCACTCCACTTGTGATTGGATTATGGATAGTTAGTAAATGAATACTTTTAGTTTTATTTAAGTTAATATGATACATTTTGAGTTATTGCAATCTGTGCTTTATCAACAGTACGGGGTCTCCTGTAATTTCTAAACATCTGCTTTTGTGGAAACAGACCTCATCATTAATTCATATTGTGAAATGTAATTTTTTGTTGACATTTTATCGTACTGGCTCCAGGTGCTCAGGCAATCTGTCCTGGTATTTTGGCGGTGACAAACCTTTTTAGCTCATAAATATGTATCATTTAAACGTTTTATGTTAATACTATAGGCATAATTAGAATGAAAATATATTCAGATAGCGATGTGGGGTGGGGTGGATATTGTATGACTTTTTTTCTCACTTTCAGTGCAAATTTGAAATTGCAGATTTTAAAACTGTATGCAAGTTTCTTACCTTCAAGTATAAGCCTAAAATAATTTTGTTACACTTGAATTCTACGTGAAAGGCTTGTTAGAAAACATCTGTTCTGGTAGTGTGTACGTCTGGTGATGGTACCAAATTCCGTGAAAAGGGCTAAATTAATTGGTTTCCGGCAGCAACAAATACACATTTATAGTCTACATAAAGTTGCTTTAATAGCTCAATAGTGTCCAAAACTATGCAGAAATTTCTAAAGATACCAAAGTCTGTCAATAGGAACATTACATCAGTTAACATCATTCTTTAAAATATCTTCTTTTGTGTTCACTTGAATAAGTGATGTCAGAATTGTCACCTTTTGGTTAATTGTTCCTATTGATATTAAATGAATAATACATCCTTAAGTTTTAAAGAGGTCATCCGGTGCTACATGCACTTTTACAAGCTGTTTGGACTGAAATGTGTGTTAGGAGTGTGTGTACACAACCACCCTACAATGATAAAGATCCACCAGTAGCTTTC
>JAUCMS010000038.1:16657187-16669825 GCA_032357445.1 Enteromius radiatus | reverse complement strand
CGTCACACACTTCTTCTTCTTGGTTCGCATACAGCTCGCAAGGTTATGCGCATGCTCAAAGTCTTCTTCTCCGTGTACAGTGTATCTCTATGGCAGAATTACAGCGCCCCATACTGGTCTGGTATATACTACACCGTTTTCAGTAGTTTCGTGTGTACGCATATATTTCTTGAGACGACGCAAAAAAAAAATATTGGATAGGGAACGCACCGGCTTCGTGTGGATGGAGCCACAGACTGAACTGGTGTCTTACCTCAGACCCACCCTGAGTGAGCCATCATCAGACCGAATCGAGATGCAGAGACTCGTAAATGATTGAGGTATTTTGTTGTTGACTGTATTAATGAACATAGCAGTAGTGATTTACCGCCAACATCTGAGTGACTGAAGATGCGGAAGATTAACGTTACGTTTGGTTCTGAAGGGAAATGCACCCTTGATCTATGGAAATGCGTTTATGTTCGTGCAGAAGCAGTGAGTATAATGTATTTTAATGAATCTTTGCAAATCGCCTTTCCTAATAATGTGCTAATTAACAAGTTTCACTATAAATACGGCTGAATAAACATCCTCCAAGAGTGCCTCAGAAAAGAGGGGCGGGGTCAGCGGAGCTCATGAAGATTTAAAGGGGAAGTATAGAACAGAGTGATTTCTAAAGAGCTGTTTTGACAGGGTAAAATGAGCGTTTTTTACACTATCTTTGAGAAATTTTAAAACAAACTGTATTACAAACTTTCCATTAAGACTCTAAAAAATCATATTAGCTTGTGGAAAATTGGCTTTGTTTGACCCCTTTAATATTATATGCATGTCATGTTTTCAGTATGAAAAAATGGCATCATTTGAGTCAGTATTTAATTATATCATCATAATTTACATTTGTGAGCAGCAGACATTCCTGACTTTGAAGAGGTATGATTTTACTGGCAGCTGAAGGAAATGAACAGTTGAGAGTGCCTGTCACTGTAATATTATCCATCTTCCTCTCTGTGCTTGAAGACAGACTGTTAGAGGGTCAATTCCAAGCACTCAGTGTAGTGTAGATGTGGTGTCATAACTTTTGACTCTAGGATGCTGGCGCACAGACATGGGGAAAGTCACGGATTGGTCCAGTGAGTTTGGTGGTGTGCTGTTATGCTAACGTCACACCGGTGATAATTTAAGACGCACAAACAGGCAGATTTCAAATCAGCAGCGATGACAGGAGGAAACGCAACACCAGCAGACTTGCTTTACTACGGCATCTGTGATGAGTACATGCTATTTGTAGAGAAGAACTTGCTAGGGCTAAGGAAGGATGCTAATATTAGCCTAGATACTAGATGATAAGTGCTTATTGCTTTTGTTTTAAACTTTGTTACTTTTAGTTAAAATGAAAAAAGGAGTACAGGTGATCAGTTGTGTGACTGATGATCTGATCTGAATCGCCCGCAAGCACCAGTAGTTGTTATTTTCAGAGTTTACTCAGAAATAGAAATTCAGTTCGGTTCAATTCAAGATTCACATGTTATTTTTCTGTGAATTACTGTGAATTCTTAGATAAAACTTCCATGTGGCATCATCTACATCTGTCAAGCTAAAAAAAGAAAAAAACCTAAAAGAGCCATAAAATTATAATTATGTTCTATACTTTTAAATTAGTAAAAGTACATGTATTATACTTTTTTTAAATTTGACAGTTGCTGCACTCTATACTTTTGAAAACTTGTATTTATTTATTTTTAAAAACTGTCTTTTCACAGAAATAATACATGCAGACATAATGTTAGAAGGACATAAGGCAAGTAAACAATAAAATAATTTAAATTTTTGACTAAAAAAGTCTGGACAGGCAATGGCACGACGTGGTCAAACATCGGTTTTCGTTTTTTTAGGTTTAGGTGTAAAATTATAAAGTGCTTAACTAAGATTAGCTTCACTAACTCAACCCAATCTGAAAATAGAGCAAGTGAGTGGGAATTAGTCTCAGATTAGAAACTGGTTATGAATATTTTGGAACATTTAAATTTAAAGTAAATGATGTGTAAATGACATTACTCCAAGTTTCCCATTTCATCCTGAAAAGGCTAATGGCTTTTCACTTGTATAAGAAAGCACAAAAATCCTACTATAAAACGGAAACATTCCATTGATTAAATTATTTTAATGTTTTTTTTAGTTTTTTTTTTTATAAATTCTTCTCTTACTCTCCCACACATGCACACACTCTTGGCACGAAGCAGGCAGACGCCCAAACCACAGCGGCTGATCGCGTCCCTGACAATCATGTACGATCAGACCCTGTAATTTTCTTTAATCGCTCCTATAAAAAGCGCTTTGTAGCGTTTAAGAGGCCTCAGCTTCGCTACGAATTCCACTTTACGAAAGCTGGGTCACTTGACACAATTACATCTCTGTCCGATACAGTGTCCTCAGTGTGACTCTCCCAAACCCCACACCCCCGAGCGAGTCCCTGCCCGATCCAAACATCACCCTGACCGCCAAAAAATAAAGAGCCCAGCCGCCCACCCAGGGATAAATAAAGGTTGGAGAAAAGAGCACCTGGCCGTCTATATTTGTGTTGTATCCGTTATGTGAGCCAAGTTATGTTACCAGTGCAGCGGATATCCACATATCATTGGCAGATTTACAATACCGAAAGTTTGGAATATGTAAGATGTTTTATTACTTTTGAAAGCAGTCTCTTATGCTCAAAATTTTGTTTATTGAATTAAAAATACAATAAAAGTATAATATTGTAAAATAATATGTCAATTTAAAATAACTACATGTTTGTCAACTAATGCTCATTAATTCACAACTACAATTGCAAAGTTACTTATTGTTAGAATGTGGAAGAAAGTGGATTATCGAAATAAAGAGTTACTGTTATTCATAGATGGATAGATATATAGATTTAAAAGCAACTGCATTAATCTATTTATTTTTTACTTTGAAATATTATATAATACACAAGTTGTAATAAAGGAATGGCTTCTGTTTCTTTCCCAGGCTAGTAAGTTTGAGCGGGTATGAATTTCAGTCTTCAGTGTCACATGATCCTTTAGAAATAATTCTCAAATGCTGCATTACATCAGACAGATAATGTTGTTTCCTCAACTTTTCTAAAACACATAAAGTACAGTAGGTTGCTAACTAACTACTACTAGTTCTAAGTCATGCCAGAAAACTAAACTAGTGGGTAGGCTATTATAGTAAGCTGTAAATGATAGCCTACATCAGACTGTTAGTGGAACTCACGATTTATGAATGAATCATTTAGAATGACTGTATCAGTTGATTCACTGGAGTGATCTGACTCAAATGATTCAAATTTGAACTGTGCATTTAACCTCATAGTTTCTTTTGGGGGACTGACCCCACAATTAGCATGCATTTAAGTCATACACAGCGATCTGTTTTTGAGACACCTATTTATTTTGTCTGATGAAATAATAAAACAAAGCCAGGAGTGCATCATTGTTTACATGTTGGCATGTATGAGTGATTTCTAACTGAGCTCTATTTTTTTTTTCTTGTTTGTCCCTTTAAAGCACATGCAATTGTGATTGGATCAAAATCTTAGAGATGCTAATCAGTTGGTAAAATTACTTTAAATGAATATGAATCATGATCCAGATGTTGTTGGTTAACAATCTAATGAATGCAAACACACAGGACAGTTTGTATTTAATGGGTTTAGTCTTTAAGTCTTTAGTTATTTTATAAAATACTATTTTGAATGCTCAAACATTATTCATGCTTAAAAGGGCCCAAATGGTAAAGGCTAATCAAGGAAATCAACAATTAATCACCTTGACATTTCAGGCTAGAGAATAATGCAGCATTTTAGAAAGTGTTGTGTCATAAAGGACTTAGTAAAAGTACAATTAATTGTATTTTTCCACTAACCTGAAGTAACCAAATAGCCAGTAAGAAACTAAAGCACCCTAGCAACCACATACTGTAGCAACACATTGAATGCCAGTATCAGCAACTGACACCTCACATCCCAGGATGCAAGAAATTGTGTCCAACACAAAATATTCATGTTTGTGGATAGCATATCTGAATCCTCCAAGCAAGTGTGCAAGCTATCCTCAGAGACACAAGAAAGGGAGGGGCGTAATCAAATGTTTTCTCTCCTGTTTGAAATGCCCATTAAGTTAATTAAAATCAGATTTAGGAAACCGGAACAACAGATGCTAAAGCAAACATGAGGAAATTAGCACATCCAACACTATTACAGTGCACTGCTGTTCTGTTTAGCGGTGTCCCAACACTGATTACAGATCTGGCATGCTGTGGCCATGGGTGGACCACCGACCTGAACCGAAGCCCAGTTACACTAAGTGATGAAAGTACCCAGTCAAACACACACTCTTTATTCATTTCAAGTATGATGAAAAATGAACCAATGAAAGAACTATAAGGATTATAATGCAAATTAATGCTTTATAGCACTGTTTTATGATATTTAGTCATTACTGTAACGAATCCTGGTCAAAAACTATTAATTTATTTGAAACATAAAATTTAAATGGCTAAAAAAATGTTTGATCATAAAATGAATCATATCCCAAGTTAGAAAAAAAAACTGCATTATGGGTAATCATATGTCAAAAATGTAAATAATACTACCAATATTTCAAAAATGTAAATAATAATAATAATTGCGCTCCTTAAAGAGAAAATGCTTTCGATCTTTCCACATAAAACATATTAAAGCCAAATATTAAAAAGTAAAAACAGTAGGCTACTGTGGAGCCCATTTCCACTTGAAACATTAGGACTGTAATTTTCATGGCAAAAATAACTTGGACCTTGGAGATGCCATGTTTTCTAGCCGCCAGTGTTCTTGGACTCCGACGCTAGTGCCAGATGATCTTGGTTATCACAAAACTGGACCTGATATGCAGCTTCAGCCTTTCTAAATGCTTAAAGGATAATCCCTGATAGGACAACAAACTCAATATCTGGCAGTGAGATCTTGACGTTTATCTGCACACTGAGTCTTGTATGCAGTTAGAGCCATTCAGACGAAGACTTCTGGTTGGAATCAGGGTAGGTTAACCCTGTCCTGATTCCAAACAAAAATCTTCGTCTGAATGGGTTTATCTCTTTCTCTTTTTATCTCTCAATCTCCCTGCCAAGTCAAAGTGGTTCCCTGTCTTCCCGCAAGGTTGTCTGACTTAAAGCATCGAAAAAGCTTGTGTTACAACCTCTTCAAATGCCAATGATTGTTTAAAGAGTGTGCCTTCAATAAAGAGTGTCGTGTTTTGAAAACTTCTTTTACTGCACAAGAGGACTGGATAGCTCTAGTACTGACTCAGATTTCCACTTCAAACTAAAGAGCTCCAGGTGTTGTCATTCTCCCGATTTGGCTAATTTTAGTAAGGAATGTCAAGTCTGGTGTGCTAAGCATCCATCAGCACTAAAAACATACTATGGATACACATAATTTACATTTGGACGGTCAATACAGGCCACATACCTCAACGGTATGGTTTATGTATTTTTGTATCTATATTCATAGTTTTAATGCAAGCTTGTTGTTTGCAATGGCCTCCAAAGACTATCCCACATGGACTTTTAGGTTATCTTTGCCTGCGGAAAAGATGTGATCTGGAAAAGCACTTGAGCTCTCTTGTACTTACTACACCTCTTTACTCAGAGCTCACAGAGGCAAGAAACCACAAAAATGTCCGGGCCAAAGAGCTTCCAGTTCCTGTTCAACAAGTCTTGTATGGTACAGAACAGACCTTCTTGTGAATGGAAATGTGTGCCAGCAAAAGCAGATTAAATGATGTTTTTAGTTAACTGTCAAATCAACATGTTAATCCTCCCCCTATATCTGATTATTGGCATCTACAATTCAGTCAAGAACTGGGTGACCAGTACTGCTCCTGGAGGGCCAAGTTTAGCTTCAACACACTTACAGTACTTGCCTGGAAGTTTCTAGCAATTCTAAAGACCTTGATTAGCTTGTTACGTTAGCTGGCCAGTAAACTCTGCAGGGCAGTGGCCCTCCAAAACGGGTTTTGACACCCCTAAACAAGAACCTTTCTACTGCACAAGAGGTTCTTTGTAGTGGAAAAAGGTTATTTAGATGTTCTTCACACTAATAAATGGTTCTTTTTAACAACTGTTCATTGCAAGTTTCTTTGGGGAACCCAAAATAATTCTTCCAAGGCAGGATGGGTAACTTTGGCTTTCCTGGACAGCTTAACTATAGCCGTAATTAAACACACCTGAACCAACTAATCAAAGTATAGGCAGGTATGTTTGAGAAGGTTTGGACGTAAAATGGATCTTGAGGACCAGGGCCCTCATTTATCAGCAGTGCGTATGCACAGATGTGTGCATAATGAGTGTTTAAGAGCAGTTTTTTTTGCTTAATCGTACATAAGAACTGCATGCACACTTTTGATAAATACAGATTTTCTTGAATTTAGGCACATTCTAAATTTCATTCATTGGACAAAATATAAAACTTTTTCTATGATAAATGATAAATGAGGCTACAACATCTTGCAGAGTTTAGCTTCAACCTAGACTAAGCTAAACTCTGCAGGTCAGTGGCTCTCCAGGAACGGCTTTGGACACATGATCCCTATTTGGAACTTTTATGCTTTTAAACAAGTATATGGTGCAAAATCAAACTCATCAATACTCACTCTCGCAGAGTCTCCTCCTCAACCTGCCCCTGATCTTGTCAATGGCATCAAAGTCCGTCACGTGGAAGACATGAGCACTTTTTGGCTCTGCCGCAATCTCCTCCAGCTCCTCTTTCAGAGCTTCCCCAATCCCTACGGCGAACAACCTGATTCCAGCAGCCGCTGCAGCAACTGATGGCTCCAAAACAAAATCCTGACTCCTGCCATCCGTTAGTAAGATTGCCACTTTTTGAATGCCCTTACTGGCAGGCCTGGCCCCTGCCCTTTCTGTGAAGATGTTGTTGGTGGTGAAGCTGATGGCATCTCCAGTTTTGGTGTTCCCACCCAGGTAGCGGATGTTCCCCGCAGCACGTTTGACCTCCTCGAGGGATTTGTACCTTCCCAGGTTGAATTCGGCGGTGGGACGGTCGCTGTAGCGAACCACAGCCACACGTGTCTTCTCCGCACCTACGTCAAAAGATTCCACCAGGTTTGCCACCCACTGCCTGATCTTCTCAAAGTTTTCCTTGCCCACACTGGAAGAGGTGTCCAAGATGAATACCAGATCATAGTGGACGTTCTTGCAACCTGGGACAAAGGACATTAAATTTTACAGACTGTGTGTATACAGTTTAGCCACAGATTTACGAGGCTTATGTTTCCGCCATGGTTGGATAATGCATGGGCTGAATTTTGCAAAGAACTTGAAGCTACCAGTGTGTCAGGTTCAAAACATCAGTCTGCACACATTACAACAGACTCACTGAAAGTCAAAATTAGAACCAAAAAGGTAAACAGAGATGTGGTTAGGGGTCATGAAAACTGTTTATTTAGGCTAGTATGTGACCTCACCTGCCCTTTGTCCTTCAACACTGCCTCCGTACAGAGTCAGAGCCAGTATGGTCAGGACCAAAGAGATCCTGAGCCCAAATCGAAACTTCATCTCCTTCTTCGCTGTTGTTTGCTGATATTCCCGCTAAGGTGTGATGATCATCAACGTGCTACTCCTGAGGACACATGAGAACAAATGTGAGGTGATCAGTCATTTGGACTCTGAGCTGAGTTATATCGAACGATTGCAAACAGAAGTGGAGTGTATGATTCATGTTAGCTCTGAACTAACTGATGTACTGCCGGCGCAGCCCACATTAATCCTGATTTGTACTGTCTACGTTGTCATTTCAGTTTGCTCTGATAATAAGATGCTCATAAACACAGTATGTATGTGCATGTATGTATCAGAGGCTTTGAAAGTATAGTGTTTGTCAACTTATTCTACTAACCCTAAACCTAACAGTCTATTCTGAGAGTTAGTAGACATGCAGTTGCAAATTACTATCAAAATAAAGAATAGTACACCTAAAGTTCTAGCATGCGTGTGAGGAGAATGTATTTAGCAATAATGCATCGTATTATAAATAACACATAATGAAATATAGTAGGTCTCCATCAGCAAACCAAAGTAAACAAGGAGGGGTAACAGAAAGAAAAATCCAGAACAGTTTTATGTCCAACCGTAATTCATTCCCCCATTCACTTAACTATACATTCCACCACTGGTGACTAACCACACTCCTCTGGCTAAGCTCAACTGATGTTTCTCTGTAAATAGGGTTTTCTTCTGATTTAGTGGTATACAGTACGCCCCAGGGAGCACACTGTCATCAGAGACTGAGTGAGCAGTGTTGGGAAGCATTGAATTATGGTTTGCAGAGCCTTGATGATGTGGCATATCATCCTCACAAGCAGTTTCATCTAAACTGTCTAACTTTCAGGTGCATAAAATTACCATTCTTTTTGCAAAACCTTCATCAAGGACAATAGAGCGAACTGGGACTCTGAGGCTTTCATTGATTCAGTTAGTGAGTTGAAAAGTCCCCCTTATATCTTACCAAAAGCTGATGCGTTTAGAAATGGCAAACTGCCCATTTTTGGAGCTGTCAAGCCAACACAGTCTCACGACCAATTCGTACATATTCGTACGAGGTGCCAAATTTGTGCCAATTCGTACTAATTCGTACGATTTGTCTAAAACCACGTGATGGGTAAGTTTAGGGGCGGGGTTATGTTTAGGTAATTCGTACAAATTCATACGAATTGGCATCTCGTAAAAGACGTACGATTTAGAGTAAATTCGTACGAGTGAGGTTGTACAAATTCGTACGAAATAGCCACCTCGTAAAATTTGTACGAATTGCCGTGAGATCAGGTTGGTCAAGCTAATATGAAAACAGTCCTGTTCCTCGTGAACTGCTGTCCTGACACCTCCTCTCACACAATTCAGTGTCTTGTCTTTGTTGTTTTCCATGACTCATTCCTCTCCTTACTTTTTTTCATGAAGGTTTGCTTTATCATCATATAACCCAGAAAGCCTTGCTTTGCTCATTGCGTTTGGTCTTAAAAGCCCACAGTATCTCTCAGCACGATGAGCTCTTTGAACCCTCTGACCAGAGCAGGGCTTTTTATGTTTCTTTGATGCTCTGAAAGTATCCCACATTCATTTAACTACTGTCCCAAAAGTATATCCAGAACATTTAAATATCTGCAGTGAACAACATTTACTGTATGTTTTGTGGAAAGAAACAGCCACATGTAACCTCCTTTCATTCATGTTTGCTATCTCTAAGGACATCAAATCAGAGTTGAAAGACATCAGTGTAGCAGTCCAAAGTATTAAAGGCCACATTATTTTACCAACCCTCTGATTAAGCTATTAGCCTAAATTACCTGCTGCTTTCTAAAAACTAATGGAGCCACAATTGGTTTAAAAGAGATTAAAATAACAAAATTCTTTTCATAGCTAAAATTAAATGTTTGCAGGAGTGAACACCCATTTCTGTTTTTAGCCCTGGTCAAAACACATTGTACAGTACACATTTTATGGTCAATGTCCAGAAGGAACCTGGGTTTGAAGGCAAAGGTATACTTCATTTTCTGCGTTCCATGCCATCTCGTGCTCAGCTGTGTTCACACAGCTTTCAAAGTATACTCAACCATATACTCAAGATAAGCAGATAAGATGAGCTGCCACATGTGCAGTATAATTTCTTTGTTTCATACTCTAACATATGCACATTTTATTGTAATCTTGCACATGCTCTAACATAGCACTGTCCATGAAGACACAAAATAGGGCTGCATAGTGAGCAGATGGTGAGCGTGATTTCACCAAGTACAAGGTGTTCCTGGATCAACATCCTTGTTGATCCTGGAACAACATTATAATCAACCAATCAATTGAGGAATAAGTGTTCTGGAAATATCTGTTTTAGGCTTATATCATAGTTAGGTGCTTCTACACACTTGTTAATCAGCTATCATTTCCCACTGATTTTAGGCATACATTTTGGGTAGGGGTAGGTTTAAGGGTAAGGATTGGGATAAGTTTATATTTTTGGACAGTAATGTTGATCCAGGATCATGTCTTACTTGGCAAAATCACGGAGACCGTGCGCAGATATCTGTAGACCTTTCTGAAATGCAAAAATGATGTCACTCAGATGACCAAAGTAAAGCAAAGACCTATAGGCACAATGGTAATAGTCATATACAGCCCTCTAAAAATAAAGCATCTTAATTGGCATCTATGGCTCCATAATGAAACTGTAACATCCATGGAAACTTCCAATTCCATAAAAGGGTTTTTGTTTGTTTGTTTAAAAAGATTCTTTGAATTATTAAAATGTTCTTCAATCTTTGACCTACCATCTTTGTTTACCTGCCTGCCGACAGTTGTCTTACGACCTATAACCTTTGGATTACCTGCCCCTCAGCCTATAACCTTTCAATTACCAGCTTTAAAACTTTTTGTTCATCCTACAATGATTTGGTTACCAGGCCTATGATCTGCATTCTTTTCACCGAACACCATGCAACTTTTTAGTTACAGTGTTATAACAGTATAACATGCTATATTTGGTTTAACTGCTGTATAACCAACAATCTTTTGGTTTGCCAGCTCTATAACCTACAATGTTTTGGTCAAGGGCTGACCTGCATTCACTTTATAAACAAACTTAAAACTTTTACTAGACATACAGTGTAACATACTATTATTGGTTACCAGCTCACGCTTTTCATCAACTTTCTTTTAGTTATTAGACGTACAGTATAACATACTATTTTTCATTAATCAGCTCTATAACCTACAATATTTTGGTCACCGACCCAACTGATTGACCTAGTTACCCATGTGATTTCATTACTGAACAATTTGCACTAATCTATTTTGATTTGAAAATTTGTAACATTTGCAGGTACATTTCTAATTTTGAGCCTCTGAAATCTTTCAGTGCATCTGTCTCCACTAACACTCCAGGGTCCGGCTTCCAGCCAAACTCTGAACGACCAGCATGGGAGCAACCTGCAGATGAATAAACCAGAAAGCTTCACTCTTCCTCTTCTGAAATGTGAAAACCAGCTTTTGGTTCTTCTAAAGTTCTCCAAAAAAAGTGGAAGCACAAAGATGGCTAAACATTGTAGAGTAAAATACTGTATAAAAGTACTGTATAAAAAAAATTAAAAAAAAAACACTGTAACATAGACATGTTTAAAGATGGAATATGAATGATAAACCTCACTCTTACCTGTGCTGTCAATCCGTAGGTACAAGAAGATCTTCCTCACCCTCCTCCAGAAACACACCTCACAGACACCTGAAATATCAAAGCAGCATTCTCTTAGAAATAAAGCTCCAGGTAAGTTCATACACATGTGTGATAACACACACACACACACACACACAGTAATCCTGCAGTGAGGAGCAGAGTGTTGTGGAGTCTGCTCTCCTCTGCTGGGAGGTGGGAGGGACGAGGAACTGCTCCTCTAAGTGTTGGGTTTCAGTGGGGACGAGATGGCTGCCCTGCCCTGCTCATGCACATAAAAAAGGGCTATGACAGACTGCGCCAATTATAGAGCAACTTTCCGGGATATTTTTGTCACTTTCTTTCTCTTCATCTCTTTCTTTTTCCCTCACTCCCATTCCTTCGCTCTCTCTCTCTCTCTCTCTCTCTCTCTTGTCTCCAGGCCACAGGTTGCCAATGAGGCTGATGGGTGATTGCTAGCTACAATATTTGTGTCTATAGTAAGTTTTCATTATATGAATTGGTGTGCCAAATAGCTCAATGAACAATTTTTCAGAAGTTTAAAAATTAAAAGAATGTGAGCAGAGTGTAAAAGCTCCAGGGTTGTGCAACATTCAGAATTAAAGAACTGGCCTTGTTTCGGAAGAGTTTTATCCAGGTTTAGAACAACATAAAGTACATTTTTAACAATATTTTTGGGTGAACTATCCTTTTAATTATTCCAGTTCTTCTGTTGGCTAACCCACCTATTCAAAATGTTCATTTTATTTTCTATGCCCATTTATAAAAGAACAAACAAACAATTACAGATATGCATTCTGTTTTGTTTGTTTTGTTTTTCTTAAGGCAGTAGACTAGTCATAACTGAACTAAAAAATTACAAAACCTGCACTGGGTTTAAGACATCCAGTCCAATAGCTAAATTAAAATGCAAACTAGGATTACTGTACCTGGAATAATTGACCCTCAAAAGCCTGAAATTTTAACCCAATTAAAGTAACCTACAGTAGTTCAACCCACCCATTATCAGCATCTGATCTTTTTGTATAACAAATTGTAATGGTTAAGTTAAAGAATAACAGACAGATAGAAAGAAAGAACAATAAAATGAAAGGTGGATGGATGGACATTAGACAGATGGAAAGAATGATATGGATGGATGGATACAGTCAGCAGGATAGACAGAAAGAATGATAGAATGACAGGTGGATGGATGGATACAGTAGATAGAATAATTGACAGATAGAAGGACAGGTGGATGAATAAACGGTTACAGTAGATAGATAGTTAGGCGTATTCCTGGGTCAACATATTTTGTTGACCCTGGAACAACATTTTATTCAAAAATTTTAGTTTTGACCATATCTCTACACCTAAACCTAACCCTACCCATGAGTAATGCCTAAAATCAGAGGAAATG
>JAUCMS010000038.1:16629590-16655348 GCA_032357445.1 Enteromius radiatus | reverse complement strand
ATCAAAAATATTTTTGTTTTTAGAATATTTATTAGTGATGCATGCAATGATTACAGAATAACCAAAAAAATGCAAAGCATGGCAATCACTGATTTTTCAAATCCAAAACAAATCCAAATCAGAAATAGTGTCTAACTATTGCGTCCCTTGTTGCGCGTCCTGACTCCTGTTTGCTCGTTCTGGCAGAATGCAGGAGGTTGGTCAGGGTCTCCAAGGGGCTCAGGTGAATTATTGTCAGCACAGAGAGGGACATTGTGCTTAGTAGCGATGTTGTGCAGGACAATACAGGCAAGGGCTAAGTTGCATGCTTTCTTTGGTTCCGCTCTCAGGTAGTTAAGGCATGCAAAGCGCCTCTTAAGAACTCCATTTAAACGCTCAATTGCACATCTTGTTTTTAGTTATGTGTGTGTTTTCATTTCAAATTAAAATAAACTTATATTGACCCCACACTGGCTGGTATTCTACGTATTGCTCTTTACATATCTATAGTTCTACATTGTGATTTCCTATCCTGTTTGAGCACTGGTTATCCAGATTTTTATTGATCCTGAAAAGTTCCTATCTGGATCAGACTGATCCAATCCGATGTTGCTTTGAAAAACTGGCTCAAAAGTAAGAGGGATTATGTGATCACGGATCGCAAAAAAAAAAAAAAAGGATTACTAAATCCTACTAAAACCTTTTGAAAAACCGGGCCCAGCAGCTAGTGTTCTTTTTTTTTGTTGTTGTTGCATTTTAGCAAAGCATTCATCCAATACAGAACAGAAACAGTGATCACTTAAATTTTTATTGGCTACAGTATTCTTATCTAGCTTGCAAAAACAAAAAAACAAAAAAAAGTTTTATTATTGTAGCATTGTAGCAAGAATGTTAATGAACTTTATAATCAGACTCACTGGAATAATTGACTCTGACTGGTCAACTGTAGCATTATTCTGGAAATAACTGTGTGTGATGTGTAATAGCACACAGTTAAATCCATGTCACTATTAATATTTGTAAAAACTGCTTGCATTTGTAATGGAAAAGAGCTAGCATCACGTGAGGGTCTTACATTACATACATTAATCGGGAGTCTTTTTAAAAGACAGAGAGCTGATACCATACAGTTGTGTGCAACTTAGATTTTAGATGTCACATCTGAAAGTATATTCATTCTATGACTCACACGTAAACATATTTAAGAGATGATTGTAAGATCAAGTTTAGGATGGTTTCTGCGCAACGTTTTTTAAAGGAGGCCTCTAAATTGATCAATTTGCTCTGCTCCATCTTTCTCCTTGATAAAATAATTTAAACTTAAATAATATTTTAAGGCAAGACACCACCGCTGAACAGGTTAACTAACAGATATAATCACCTTTCCCTAGTTAATTAAATGCTGTACTTTTACATCAAATTTCTCAAATTATGTGTTTAAATATGTAAATAGAACATAAACAGTATTTAAATAAAACATACATTTCCACAACCGACATTCTGGCTCTGCCTTGAAGGGATGTAGTGTAATTGAAATCTACAGTCACAAATACATAAACTTGTGTACTTTTAATGTTTTCTTTACTTTTATTCATTTATGTAGTTAGTAGTGTAATAATTTGCATGTAAATGTCCTGATGCCCCTGCCTGGGTTTATTTTATGATAAACAAAGTATAATCCCTTATATTCGGATCGGGAATGTTGTGCTGTTTTCGACATTACTTGCAGGCTTCTTCTGAGCTGTTTTCACATCTAAACCCAAGAGAGAAAATCCTCTGTAAACATGACTCTATTGCCATGCTCAAGTCTCTATCCCCAGCACCATGTGCTGCACTTCCTTTTCAGGTCAAAGAGTCAGAATACGGCTTCCTGAATGTCATTAACAGCCATCCTTCTCCCGACTTTACCCACTGCCTCGGCCCAGGGTTCCTGCGGGTTCCTCCACGATGCCTTTTCCAGCACGTGGCTGGCGTCTCGGAGGGCCTTCTCAGCAGCCGCTTGACCCTTGGCAAGGCCAGCTGGGGCCAGTTTGCTCTCATCAGCAGATAATCCACCTGTTGATGAGTTGGATTTGCTTTGATCCTCCTCCAGCCGCTCGGTTCTTCGCAGTCTTAGACGCCTCTTGACTGCATCCTGGTTCTTAGCGGGAGCGGCTGATTGGTTGTTGCCGTGCTCTGATTGGCAGACGTTTTTGGGAGCGCGTGTTGAGCGGATGATCGAATTACCTTCCGTTTGCCCCACCTCTTTCCCCACTGGCCTATCAGAACCAAGTTTGACTTGATTGACAGGTAGCAGTGGTTTGTGTGGTTCTGTGATGGCACACAGCGGGAAACGCTCTGGTGACTTTTCCGAGCCGTCCCGCCAACAAACTTTGGCCTTTCTCGGAAACGTCTCTTTGCCCTCCTGAACGTTTTTTAGCTTCTGCCGCTGCACCTCTAGGGGGAGCTCTAGCGGAGCGAGTTTCAGGGGGCGTCTCGGGAGGAGATTCTCAGATTCTCGCTTGGAGGCAGGAGATCGACCCTGATCTTGTATAGAGGAGGAAGAGGAGAAGGAGGAGGAGGAGGAAGAAGAGAGCGTCAAGTGAACAGAATCCTCAGCATGTGTTGATAACAGATGGAGGGCAGGTGTGCGTGAGAGACGGCCCTTTTTAGACATCAGCTGAATGCCACAGCCACTTAGATGGATCATTGCATTTTTCCCCTGGCAGGTCAAACTCTCCTGCATCTGCAACACACACACACACACATGCAGAAGTGTGACAATTACATATATTATATATTTCAAGGGTATCAGTCATGCACACTAACACTGGAAAATGTGTACAGACTTTCTCATGATAATTTGAAAGTTTATGCTTAAACACTTTGGTTTTGTAAAACCAAAAATATGCATAAAGATGAATGTGTTCATTACAATGCAAATGTCATTAATTATTTTATTTACAGATTTTTTTTTTATGGAACACATAATGAAGGAAGAAGAGGCAACAAGTGTCTAAGCAAACCAATTTAAAATATTCCATGATGAACTCCATGCTGTAGATATAAAAAAAAAAAAAAAAAAAAAAAACTTCTTGGTCACTGCTTACAGCTGAAGTCAAAAATGTGCAGTTGTTTATTTAGTACTGACCTAAATATTTAACATAACAGTTGTTTACATATAGTCCACAAGAGAAAATACATTTCCAGAAGAAAAGAACTGTAATTCCCATATATATATATATATATATATATATAAAGTTTATACTTGATGATATATTATTTATATTTCATTTACAGTGACTTCTTACTTAAATGATTTTAATATTTGATTAAAGTAAACCCACACAATAATACATTTTCTTTTTATTATGGGCATTTTGTTACACTTCAGTGCCACATTACCATTTTATTACTGATATAAAAACTGTATTAAACTTTTGTTTCATTCCAAAAGTGGAGTTTGTATGCATATATGCAGAATAGGGTAAAGAATTGTTACAAAAAACTAAAATAAAACTACATTTAAGACTTTATTTAAAATATTTAGTTAATTATTGGTTTTGGTTGGATTTGTGGCTTGTCTACAGATATTTTGTGACAATAAATTAACAATTCGTTAGTCATTTTGTATTAAGAACAATAATTTTCTCTAACAGAACAGAACAGAATAGAATAGTTTAGTATATACTCACAACTGATGTCATATTTTCCTGCCTGTGTCTTTGTCGAATCATCAGACTGTGTGTGTTTGTTTTTTGCTCTGTCCTGCACGAGACTGTGACTCTGCAGAGAGAGAGAGAGAGAGAGTGTTAAACAGTTGTCTCAGTGATTGACAGAAAGATCCTTATGATAAGGATTGGGGTCAGTGTGCAGGTGTGTCGTGATCCCTGATGATGTCAAAGGCAGCTCACACACACACACACACACACACACACTCACAAATCCACATGTGCTCTCATGAACACATGGCCTTCTTTCCTCTTATTGACAAACACATTTGATTTTCAAACATTTAGTAGAAGTGTGATTAGTTTGTTAGCAACCACTAGATGGCGCTATAGACTGCAGCTTACCTCAATACTGCACACTGTACACTTTGTACTGCCCACAGAAACATGACAAGAAATGATCAGCAGTTATTTTATTCTAAAGCTACTGCATTATTTACATTTCAAAATTTAAATATTATGAATATTCTGAAATTGGAAGGGCAAGTTACTGCAGTATATTTTTCACTCTCAGAAGAAAAATGGGCAAAAAGAAGGTAAATAAAGTACTGCTCCAGTGTTTAAATCCAAAAGGTACGGTTTTATACTGATATTAAGCCTTTAGAGAAGATACAAAGGTGTCCCTTTGAGGGTACTGCTCCAGCTAACTGTTGTAGTCCTAAAGGTACAATTTAGTATTATCATTAACCCTTTATGGATAAAGCATGTACAAAGGGTCCTGCTCCACAAGCTTACGTAGGCTACTCCTTAAGGTACAGTATGTATATTAAACCTTTAGGGGTAAATAATATACAATGGTATCTCTTTGAGGGTGCTGCCCCAGCTGCAAACTGTTGTACTCCTAAATGTACAATTTAGTACTATTATTAGCCTTTTATGGGTAAAGAAGGTACAAAGTTGCCCCTTTGAGGGTACTGCCCCAGTTACTAACTGTTGCAGTACTAAATATAAAATTTGGTACTATTATTAACCCTTTAGAGATAAATAAGATAGAAGTTATCTGTTTGAGTGAACACAAGCTGTTGGACCCATTGAGAAGTACAATTTGGTACTGACAGTGTATATAGCACATTTTGGCAAATGATTCAGCATTTTTTATTACATTTCTAAATTCTCTGGCTAAAAACAGCAGATAAACTCTAAATCTACACATGTGGAAATGTAGCTAAAGCAAGCAAATGATCCCCAATTTGATGATCTTACGCTCCATTTGTGAGGTGCAATGAGATATTCTGTAGGCTAATCTTCTGTCCAAGTCCTCATAGTCACCCTGAAATCCTCTTCTTCCATGCTGGGGCTGATGGGATTATATGTGTGGCTGTGCTGTTGAGTGAGGCTGATCCTGGTGACCCAGAGCAGCGAAAGTGCTGTCGTAATCCAGACCAGAGCCAAGCGCCGGAAAAAGCAAGCTGACCACATATTCACACAGGCATGGGTGCAGAGACGCCGAAATTGGTTTCAAAAGGGCAATGGGCTTAACAAGCATCAGCACCACACAGGCTCTCAAATCTGCTGAAGAATTGTAACAATCTTCCTGAAACCCCAGGCCTTCAAGGCAGCCGTATCTGTCCTGATCCGCTCGCTCACAGATGTGAGTGTTCAGATGGAAGCAGCTGATAATGTTGCTTTTGTGAGCACTTCCTTTCTCTATTTAATTTTTTTCTCTATTTTTCGGGCTTTGAGAATCTAGCCTTAACACATTCACTTCAAAGCCAGCACAGGTGAATACCACATCAAATTTCAATACAGTTTGCTGATTTTGCATCTGTCGAATGACTGTGGCTCAGTGGTTGTTGCTATTTGGTTGCCAGGGTGTTGCTAAAGTGTTCTGAGTATTTGACACGGTGTTGCCTAGCCTATAGGTATTTTGTTTAGCTACAAGTGTTTGTCAGGGTGCTGTTCAGTAGGGGCTACGGAGTTCCTAGGTGGTTACCAGGATGTTGCTCAGGCGTTCTTGGTGGTTGCCAGGGTGTTGCTAAGGTGTTTTTTGTGGTTACCAGAGTGTTGCTCAGAGGGTAGTTTCCAGGATGTTGCTCAGGTGTTCTTGGTGGTTGTCAGGGTGTTGATAAGATGTCCTGCGTGGTTACCAGTGTGTTCTGGGTGGTTGCCAGGTTGTTGCTAAAGTGTTTTTGGTGGATGTCAGAGTTTTGCTTAAGTGCTCTGGGATGTTTCATTTGTGTGGCTACATGGGTGAAGTAGTTGCTAAGAAGTTCTAGGTTGTTGCCAGGGTGTTTGCTAAGGTGTTCTTGGTGGTTGCCAGAGTGTTCCTCGAGTGTTCTAATTGGTAGGCAGATTTTTGCTTAGGTGTTCTGGGTGGTTGAAATGGTGTCGCTGCATGGGTGCTGTTTAGTAGTTGCTAGCGTGTCCTAGGTGGTTGCCAAGGTGCTCATGTGTTCTGGGTGGTTGAAATGGTGTCACTGCATGGGTGCTGTTTAGTAGTTGCTGCGTGTCCTAGGTGGTTGCCAAGCTGCTCATGTGTTCTGGGTGGTTGTAATGGTGTCGCTACATGGGTTACCGTTAGTAGTCACTAAGGTAGGTGATTGCCTGGGTCTTGATAAGGTTTTCTGGGTGGTTGTGTAACCACCGCCTGGGTCCTCCTCCACCACGACTCGGCACTTACTTGCTGGCCTCTGCTACACTCACCCCCCTAAACCTCACTCCCATCCGGACCCGGGTCACGGCACCAATGTAACCACCGCCTGGGTCCTCTTTCACTACGACTCGGCCTCGCTTCGAGCGGGTCTCGAACCCAGGTCTCCGGCGTGGGAGGCAGGCGCTCTAACCAGGAGGCTAAAGGCCATGACCTCTGGCGTCAGTCGCTAGAGCACCTCAAGATCAGGGGAGTGAGGTTTAACCTGCACAGCACTTACTTGCTGGCCTCTGCTACAGTTGCCATGATGTTGTTAAGGTGTTCTTGGAGGTTTGTAGATTGTTGCTCAAGTGTTCTGGGTGGCTGCAATGGTGTTGCTGAATGAGTGCTGTTTAGTAGTTGCTAGGGTGTTCTAGGTGGTTGCCAAGGTGTTGCTCAGGTGTTCTTGGTGGTTGCCAAGGTGTTGCTCAGGTGTTCTTGGTGGTTGCCAGATTGTTGTTCAAATGTTCTTGGTGGTTACCAGTTTGCTGCTCTTGTATTCTGGGTGGTTGCAATGGTGTCGCTACAGTTACTAAGGTGTTGTAGGTGGTTGCCTGGGTATTGCTAAGATGTTCTGGGTGGTTGGCAGATTGTTGCTCAAGTGTTCTGGGAGGTTGCAGTGGTGTTGCTTCATGGGTGCTGTTTAGTAGTTGGTTGGGTGTTTTAGGTGGTTGCCAGGGTGTTGCTAAGGTGTTCTGCGTAGCTGCTAGGGTTTTGCTATGTGGTTGCTAGCATGTTCAGTGTGTCTGGAGGTGGTCACCAAGGTGATCTGGGGGATTGTTAGGGTGTTGCTAAGGCTATCAGTTGTTATTGCTAGGGTGTTGCTAAATTGTTCCTTACTGGGGTGAGAATATGGAGTTTTGTCATCCGCTAGGTGAAAAATGAGCTGATTTGAGATAACACAAAAAAATGTGAATGTTTAGAATAATTCTAAGCTGTCATTTCATATTTAAAAATGTGACAATTTGTCCAATTTTCTTTTGTCACCAGGTGCAGCGCATATCATTTTGTGTCTCCAAGTTGTTCTTTCAGCTTTCTCAAGATGTTTTCAGCCATCCTAATAGAGAAAAATACGATTTTCTTGTCAGATGCCTGGTGGAGTTTATTGTACGTGTCTCGGCCTGAAGTTGTTTCTCCTGAAATGTCAAACACCTGTAGTGCAAAGAGAAAAAGAGGTTATTACAGAAAAGACTAGAATCTCACCAGGTTTGTGATGGTTGGCTCTGCGGTTCTCCAGACTGACCCACTATGGACAAAAGTGCTCACATTTACTCACAGTCTCCCATGGAGGGGTCACTCACCACCATTTATTTGAGGGAATTTAGACACCCACTGTTCCAGAGTGCTTTCACCTGTATGAATCCTGAAGCACCACAGCTATGAGGGTAAACAAATAATAACAGCATATTTGTCTTGAGGTAAATGATTACTTTAATCTACCCCACATAAATAGTTTAGGACATTGATTTTGTTAGGAGAGAAAGTCATAAACTCATATATATATATATATATATATATATATATTTTTTTTTTTTTTTTTTACATTTTTACATCACATCACAGGACACATTTATACGTCAACTACCCATTTATATATATTATATATATATATATATATGATTTTTAAAACTAGAAACTTTCCACTGTTGTTGTTTTTTTTTTTCTTTTTTAAATAACAGCTTTTCAGTTTGATCTCTGACTTTTAGCTCTCACTTTATGTGCACTATGCAACACATGGATGTGTACATAAGCTTGCCTAATATCTCTCTCTCGGCACCTGCATATTAGACAGGCCGTTCATATCAGTGATATATAAAGAGAGAGGTTAGCTCTGCTCCTCGGGTGGCTTGGCTGGGTGCTGAAGCTCTTCTGAGCTGCGTTTAAATTACAGGCTGGATCCAGCGCCAGAGATCCAGCCTCCCTCCACCACTGCTCTTATGCTGTCGCTCTCCCCCGGCCTCAAACAGCAGCCTGACAGCTTAATTAGCGAGGAGCCGCGGGAGATGAATAGGGCCACGGAACATTCGCTTCCACCTACTCGATAAAGGCCGGCATCCAGCTGTAGACCCACGAAACACTGGGGACGCTGATGTCATAGAGGCTGCTTGAACTGCAACCTTACGGGGAACCGGGAAAAAGCATGAAAAGAATATCTGTTTGCTAGCGCATTAGCTAATGTACTGGGTTACCAATGACAGCGCTCTGATTAGCATAAGAAATCAGCTCTGTAGAAAAACATACTGTGCTGTAGATTCTGTTGCACTCTGGGCCACGAAGATAAGTCAGCATAAAATTTAAATTAATAAGAGTTGTTTACGTTCAGCATGCACTCCTTTTGGACTGAGTGTTGCTAAACGATGCTAATTATGTTGATTACATTCTAAAATGGTGGTAAAAGACAGTAAGTCTGGAAGAAGAATTGATTAAATAATGTTATTATTGTTTTCTTCACACACAAAAAGTATTATTGTGGCTTTGTAAAATTGTGGTTGAACTAATGATGTTACATGGACTATTTTAACAATGTCCTTGCTACATTTCCGGACTTGGAAACATTGCAGATGATCTGAAAACTCTTAGATTTTATCAAAAGTATATTTATTTGTCTTCTGAAGCTGGACGAAAGTTATATGGGTTTGGAACGACATGAGGGTAAGTAATTAATGAAAGAACCCTTTAAGTTTTTAATGTCTTTTTTTTTTCATAAAAAAAAAAAAAAAATAATAAATACTTTACCCAAATAGCTTCAAGATGCTTGGAATGGCAAAGAAACCAACAAAAGCAAAGTATTTAGTAATATACTATTGCTATTTAATAATTATACCACAAATGAAAAATTATCTGGACAGAATTTTTTTTTAATTGGCTAAAATATTTAGGTGTTGGCTTTGTTTTCCTATTGTTTTCATACTTGCTGAAGGCTAATGACTGAAATGTAGTTTGACCAATAGCTTGCAGGCATTACATAATCAACAAATCGTGTCATGCAAGAAGGTGGGATCTACAGAGGATGGTCACAACAAAGCAAAATAATGCATACATGCAGTATAGAGAGCGTGACAGCAGGACCAAACCTGGACACGTCTGGGGATAAAAGAGGACGTATGGACACCCAGATCTATCTTTTTTATTAACGTTTTACTGCGCTGAAAATATGCATGATGAAATATACATGTGCTAATAAAAACTCAGAGCTCGTGCTTACTGCCACAGCTGTAGTAGCTCCCTGTCTGGAACAAACGCAGTCTGTTCTCACTCACTAAAACACAGGCAAACACATTTTTTATTGGCAGAAAATGACAGATTTATATTCTTCCACTCAAAATGTGAGTGTGGTTTCCACAAATAGGCTTGCGGTGAAATTCACAGGCACATTCAGCTCCTCTCTCTCTGAAAGTCTTACTCTTTCACTATTCTTCATTTAGTTTTGACACATTGAGAAGGTGATCTTGCCTCTGTTGCCAGGTTTGCTCTCACTTACATCACACTACAGTAGATACACACTAACTATCTTTTCCATCTGCACATCCTTCCATCCTACTGTATATATTTAAGGCTCGTTCACGCTAAGAACGATAATTACATTAGCACAATAACGTGTAACGTCTGAGCGCTTGATTCAGTTTTGTCATCTGCCGCTTTAAAAACTCGTGTTCAACAGGGATTGAATCTGATTGGCTGTCAGTGTATGCGCCTGAAAATAATAATGTTTCTGAAGTGATAGGCTATCGTTCCTCTGTGTCGTTATCTTTTCCCGTGCTGTGGACCACTCTTTTAAATTCAGAATGTTTTTTTTTTAGTTAAAATTATATCTTTATCGTTCATTTCATCCTTGGTGTGAACGGACCTCTTATTAGCAATAGGTTTATATAAAACGAGTTTCTGAACAAGCAGATTCTGTGCAAAAATAGGAATTTAAGTGACCATGTTTCTCCCCTTTTTTCACAGATTATTTTTTAGCACCTTTGGTAGGTTTTTTTTTAGCAGGGTGATATACAGTTAACGATAAACATTCAGTTTTGAGCAAATAAAATGCATCAATATGTCAAGGTTCATGTACGTGGTTATAAACAGGTGTATAAATTACCTTCTTTGCTGATAATCGTACACCTGCAGAAGTTCTAGCACGGCAAAGCATCATTTATCCTCTGCAATTTGGTTTCAAGAAGACGTCTGTGATGACAAACGAACACCTGCAAGCAAATGTTAGCATGTTTCTTCCTACTTATGTCTTCTGAGCATCAGCTGGGCTAGTCAGAGATACAGGTAGGACTATCCAACATTTGGTTTTGAGAATATTTAAAAAGGTTTTAGATTTTTTTTTTCTCATTTTTCATTTCATTACATTAATTAATTACTAATTTCAAATTACATGAGATAAATAGTAACATAATCTCATTTGTTACAAAAATATATTCCATTCATTTTTATTAACAACATGAAATGCAAACCTTATATTATGTCAAGGGGTCCCAAACTGGGGTTAGTGGAGGAACTGCAGGGGATTTATGATTAAATCATAACAATGTTAATAAATAAAAATATAACGGTTATTAAAAATATGATTTACCCACGTTGCATGTAAATATAACCAACATCAGAGAGGCTTGAAAGTGTAAATGGGATATTGAATGAAATCTTAGGGGTACTTTAAGTAGGTGAAAGAGGATCAGATGAGAATAAAAAAATGGTGAATTTGTGCATTTTTATGTGTTTTAAGGACAAAGCTTTTGAAAACTGATTTATTAAAACTGATGAAGTATTTAAAATGTAATTTAATCTACTTTTGGATACTGATTATGGAATAATCCCCAGCTCTGATATGCTGTTTTGATCAGCTGATCATCAGAGATCAGAAATCTTCTGTTTACTCTGAGATCCTCCATTTATACAGAGTACATAATCACAGTAGAACGACTGTAAACTGCAATAAACGTCGCAGCATTTGATTTATTTGCCGTAGTTAAAGTTTAAATGGCATCTTGAGGAATTCTACCGATTTTTCTGTACGGCACACAAAGGACTTGTACACGGCTCTCGACAGCTGCTGGAGAGATCCTGATGTGAGAGATAAGGTGGGAGGAATTGTGTGGTGTGATAGCGCTTTGATTTACCACCGATTATAGCAGAACCTTTCACCTCCCATCATGCACTGAGAAACCGAACTAATTTTGGGCCCAGAGAGAATGCAAGCTCCGCACACTTATTGGCAGCACATATGGGAAGTCAAGAAACTGGAAACAAAAAAAGACTTCGGCAAAATGGTTATTTGCAAGAGTTACCTGTCAAAAAGTCGTGCACAGATGTGAACGCTAATTATACTGAAATAAACATTTAAGACTTAAAATAGGATTTAAAATAAATAAATAAAACCAGTAATATGTCTCATTTTCATTGTTTAACATGAATAACCAAAACACACACACGTATGTGTGTTACGTGTGTGTTACATGAAAAATAGGGGGGATGCACAAAAAATGAAAACTTTAGTTACCTCCAACACTGCTGAAATGTAAAAATATATTGTTACCAGAAATAAATGTTAACTGAAATAAAACAAAACCTTAATATAATACAAAAAAACCCTTACAAAAAAACTTATTTCAGCTACTTATTTCAACATTTTTACTTGATGTACACTGTAAAAATTATGTGATTGTAATGGTAAAAACCTGTTAACTGGTTAATGGTAAATTCCTGTAAAATATACAGAATTTAGTTTGAATTTGATGTATTTTCTTTGAAATAACTGTTTCTTTTTCCTATCAGTTATGTTTATTATGGTTGTATATTGCATGTAATGTTGTTAAATTAATGTTTATTGCATATTTCAGTTTAATGAGTCTCACCATGATGGTGTTTTTAGTGTTTGTGTGGAAGACACTGAGCACCTTCTATATATGTTCATATTTAAAAGCTTGTGATGAGCTTTGGTTCATCATGTGACTTTCTCATCACTACCTGCACCACCACATTTGGTGCTTATCAGTGTATTTCAAAGATACAAAACCGATTTCAGTACTTTAATAAGTTGATATGTTAACATTATATCAGTTAATTAAATTACGGTATTTAACTGTAAATTTTATTTAAAACCGTAAAACCTAAAACGCTGTTACCGTATTTTTCTATGCTTGAATTCTGGCAACCACAGCAGCTGTAAATTTTATAGATTTGTTTTTACAGTGTACCAAAACAACAAACAAAAACTAAAGTCAAAATAAATAAAAATATATAGACATTATATAAAGACAAAAGATAACAAAATTAAATCTTTATGATTTCAATGGAAAAAAAAAAAAAATATATATATATATATGTATAATACGTTCTCAGTGATACTAAAATAACAGCTTTCAGTACAGTAAAGCAAGTGTGCATGTAGACTTTGCCATCACCAAACCAAAATAAAACCAATGCATGTTTATGCATATTGTCGTATGATCATACGATACATAAACTCAGCCAACCAGAAAGTACTCAGTAAGCCAGAGAGGGAAGTTAACATTTTTTAATTCAAATTTTTAATTCACCCCAGTCATGTGAAGAGGTCAGCCGGCCACACTATGTCATGCACACACAACAAATAAGACAAACAAACAAATTGAAATGCTCATTGCAAGTTTTCCCAATTAAGGCAAAAAGAATAAACAGTATGTTGTTCTGACAGTCTGGAGTTTGAATTCCTATCATGACAGATCCCCTTCTTTAGTCGGACAGGGTCACACAGATTATTTGATGCAGTGGGATTTAAAAAAAATCCCTCGATAATGCATTCTATTGCAGAAACAGATTATTGTAAAAATGAATACAGAGCAACATGTGGTGATTATTGTGAATAATCATATTTATACAGCAGCGTGAATCACACTGCTGTGGGTGGACAGACAGATTTAATAGTGCATTATTCCTGTAGCATTAAGATAAAAATATAGTAGCTGAGAGTAAACAAATGAAAAGAGTTGGTCAAAACAACTGTTTTTCTGCTGATAGATGACATAAAATCATATTTACGCCACTTGCTCACCAATGGATCCTGTCAGTGAATGGGTGTCGTCAGAACGAAAGTCGAAACAGCTGGAAAAAAAAAAAAAACATCACAATAATCCTCAAGAAATCCACACCACTCCAGTCCATCAACAGTGAATGGTATTTTTCACTGGACGTAGCGTTATTATACATTATGGACCTGAAATTTTAGCCAGACGTGATGGTTAAAACATCGTAATAATGAAATTGTCTCTTACAAAACCCACAGCTTTTCACTTCAAAGACATGAATTAATGGACTGGAGTGGTGTGGACTATTGTGATGATTTTATGAGCTGTTTGGACTCTCATTCTGACGGCACCCATCCACTGTGTAAGCAAGTGATGTATTCGAATGAAGAATTTAAGAAAACAGTACATTTTTTGGGATCAACTATCCCTTTAAGTCAGGTTGCCCCAAATAATATTAATAATATGCAGTTTAATATAATAATTATGAAATGATATCTCTATATTTCTAATAAATGAAGTAAAGCTGACCGATATTAATACATATGATTTATCTGTCAGTGTCCCTCCACAGCAGTGGATTGTTGCCAATCATAAAGTTATTACATTTCATCTAATCCATACATACAAGCTCATCTGTCTGAGTTATTATCATCAGGCTATTACATATAGAATGCAAGTACAGTTTATTGATATAAAATACATTGTTATTCTGTCCTGACCCCAGGAACCATCATGTTCATACATGGGTTAAAGTGACAACCAATAAAAAGTGGAAAATAAAGCTTTTTTGTTGTTGTGCTAGTGAAACAATAAACATATTTCAGACGGTGTTTATGATCAAATATATACTTGTGCATTGTTTGGGTGGCGGCGGCATTGGTGAGGATTAGTTGCTTTGGTTTTATTTGATGCAGTGTTTTCCATGTGAATACATGGGGAGCTTTTGCTTTGACAATGAAGTATTTTAATTTGTTTGCTTCTATATCTGAATATGAATTTAAGTAAGTATGTGCCTTAATGAAATACAAACTCCACATTTGAAAGATACCCCTTCAAGGCACATACAGTATGCTGAATGCTGTAAAAATGGGAATGCATCTGAGTTTAAAATATGCCTTTGTAATTCGTCAAGGATATAACTACTTACAATATATGCACTGTACAATATTATAAAATGGTAGTGATTTACATAAATTTACATGAGTGCTGCAACATATGCTGTGAAATCCAGAATGTCAGACGTCAAGTTGATTGGTATTAGAAGGGTGAGCTGTTTGAGCCTGAAACCGCTTCCCGCTGGCAGACTCAGAAATTGACTAAAAGAGTGCACGGGAGCGCCGGAGTCCCTCTGGAATTTCTCTCATTAATTAGTCTTGTCTGAAACCGAATTAGTTTAGCGGGCACTTTGGTCTTTGCATACCTCAGTGATCCACATCAAGACAATTATTCCAGATTTATTTTTCAAGAAAACATCGGCAAGGGTCCAGTCCGAACGTCACCTACTACCTGAAACGTTTGCTTAATTTTTTAAATAACTCATTCATGTTTTTTGTGTCACATTTCATCTAACTTATTACTGGTTGTCTGCCGAAGAATCTTGGATTGTAGAAAAAACGTCACCACTCTGGCCACTTCTGATTTATTTGCTCAGAAGAACTGAAATTAGAGACCAACTCTCAATTAAAACCGGTGACACTACTTGTAGCCTTCTATATCCATTATTTTTTTTTTATTTTATTTGCAATGTTATTTTATTGGTTAGTTATTGTCAGAGTTGGAGTCTTGAAGACCCACCCAGGCCACTTTTATGTTGCATTTCTCCATCTAGGTCCAGATTTCATCTGTGTTAGGGGCTAACTCGCGTACCAAAGACGATAGCCACATTCAACAAGGTGCTTTCATGATTACAAAACAGCAACAAAACGTCTATGGCTTTGAATGGCTATTTAGCCACTGCACAATGTCTAATTTAGTTCATTGCGATGGATAAACTCATACTTGATTCTGGACCTCAAAGCATCAAGTGACAGACCATGGTCTGTCTCTTGTGAGGTCTTGACTCCAACTCTGGTTTATTGGATGATCCTAACTGTCACTCAGATATTATATCCAGGACACAGTAAGACCTAGTAAAAGAATTTAAAAGGTTTAGTATAAAACCAAAAAGTGACATGATTGCAGTTATCAGAGATGCAATTTGGTTAGTGAACAAAAACCCTCCCTACTGCAAGCAGAGAATGAGAAGTGTTGAGTACATCCTGACCGTTCCTAAAAGAGGTGCACTATGTTTTTCATTCAACATCAGAGCAATTTTGAGGCCTATGAGGTGCCATCTCATTTGCAGGGCATTCTCTGAAGACATCATCAAAGTGTAAAATAGATAAATAACTGTCTTTATTGATGCATTTAAATAAGTCTCATTCAAATAAATGCCATGGTTATGGTCGAGAATAAAGCAGTCAGTTGCTAGGGTTAGCATACATTATACACTGATTGTTCACAATGGAATAATAGTCGTGCTGCTGTTTATATAAATAACGATGAATAACAATCATCCGCTATGTCGTTACGTTCTCATTTGTGAGGCCCTGTTTTATTGGATGTTTAGTTCGACCTTCATTTCAAAAAAATACTTTTTAAAGGATTATTTGCTTTTAATATTGGATCCAGTGCTATCGCTTTGTCCCGTTACAGTATACGCATACCAGTTTAAACAAAGCACATGCAATTATTTTCCTCTCACAACCGACTTTTGCTGTCGCTCATCTGTCACCTCAAAATATAACGCACTTGGAAAGTCTCTACATACATGTATAATTTACAGAAAACCTTAGTTCGAAATTAAACGAACAGAAACGAAAAACAAAAAGGCTAACGGAAACGATGACGCACATCAAACGACAACTAATGCACATGCTATGGTTGGCAACAATATTTTGGCATGATGTGAATCAATGTCTCATTTTTCTTAAATAGAATTGCTTATAGAAAACAATACCTGATACTGTGTAGTCCTTTTCAAATCAGTTTTATTGTTATTTCTCCTTCGGTGGTGTGGCACTTGAATCTCAAGAAAGAACCAGAGGTTGCTCACCGTTTGATAAAACGCACATTTTCACATGTCCCTTAAAAAATTATATATATATATATATCTATATATCTATCTCCTTCTGTATTATTCAAAATGCAAGTGTGCATCATCTGACAAGATATCAGGATGGTAGTATTATATCCAAATCCACTTGGGTGCTGCTCAAAAGGGCAAAGAAGGCCCAGGCAATGTTTTCTGCAAAAATAGATATCCATGCTTCATGCTTTTTAACGTTAAGTTCCAATATATCCACCGAGCGATCAAATGTCCTGCTGGTCTGAAGTCAGCCAGAAAATGATGAAAAAAAGTGGCGGAATGAGGTTTGGTAGAGCAGCAGCATTGGATATGTGTGTTCAGTGGTTAGTGTCGGTCCTCAGATGGACTTGCGTCGTCTCATGAGTCGGAGGTTTTCCGTGAAGCTGTGCATCCCGGGCGAGACGGAGCTGATGGGGGAGGGAAGGAAGCTGTTTTTCAACGTGCTCGGTGAGATCTCCTCTATGCGGTAGGACACCGTCGAGTGGTAGTGATGGTACTGATGAGGGCTCAACTGGGAGCCGAACGAGTTCTGGTGCGGAAATGCGCAGCCGACGTTGCTTCCGCCTCCTCCCATTCCCAACCCGAGGCCCACCGAGCTCCCAAACTCGTGCGAATGGTAGTGCATGCATGAGCAAACGGACTGGAGGTCGGTGACCTCGGATCTGTAGCGCTGCTGCTGCTGCTGTTCTCGTCTCCGTCGACTTCTCTGCAGCGTGTCCTCCTGGATGTGGATGATCATGCTACTGCGGTTCCCCGCCAGGGAAGCCCTCTCCTCGGCGTCCCGCCGCTCGTCCTCGCTGTTCATGGTCAGGAAACGAAGGACCACCAGGTTGAGAAAGGCCCCGATGACCGTCAGCCCCACTAGGATGTACATGAAGCTGAACGCCACATATAGGGGCTTTCTCTGCAAAGCTTTGTTCTTCTGCAGGGCCACAAAGTCCCCAAACCCGATGGTGGTGAGTGTTATGAAACAATAGTAATAAGACTGAAAGAAACTCCAGTCCTCGTAGTGGGAAAAAGCCGCCGCGCCGATGCAGAGCGTTCCCATGCAGGAGAAGAAGCCCACGGTCACCATGTTCTCCATGGAGACTTCCGTGATGCGCATCCCGCAGCACTTTTTGATGCGCTTCAGCATGTACTTCACGAAAGTGTTCATCCTCTCGCCGAGGCTTTGGAACATCACCAGCGTCAGAGGGATCCCAAGCACAGCGTAAAACATGCAGAACGCCTTTCCAGCATCTGTGCCCGGAGCCGCGTGGCCATAACCTGAGGACCAAAGAAACAAGTGATCAGGTCAAAGATGTCAAGAAACAACAAAACGAAGTCAGATCGGGGCTGGTCACCAAATGTTGCAGGTGTGAAACAACACTTGGGTTTTTTGCAGTCATTTTTCACAAACTGATGCCATTGGAGGGCTTTGATTTAGCCTACTGTACATCTGGTTCTTGCCTAAAAAGATGGGTTTATGATGTTTATTACATTTGGCTTCTTAGCCTTACCCTGGACTTGGTTCACTCTCTCACTCTCTGTATACTTTATCGAATCAACTACCAAATACAATGGTTTGCTTAACTTAAAGCGCTACAAAAACCATTAGAGAAACTCAATTTTTGGGGAAGGCACTTTTCCCAAGTTGTTTAGACTGATTATCTGTGGATAAGTGTGTATGTGTGGATAAAAGTGTTAGCTAAATTACAAAGTGATAAATTAGAACCAAGAAACTGCTTTCAACTGCTCCAGAATTCAAAAACAGATCCCATATCGGCAAGCAGAAATTAGCAACATGGTGTGCTTTCTCTCTTTAATCTAATTGTGCTCTGGTGACCAGCCAATTTCTGTAACTTCTATCATCTCCACCAACTTCCAAGAAGCCAATCAGTGGGTTTCCAAGAAGTGAAAGTTCCTCAGATTTTGGCTTCGCCTGCAAACACACGCATGCAGAAAATATGAGCTGAGTCACGCACTCTCTTAGCCAAAACACTGAGTATAGGTCACGCAAACCAGGTGTCTCTTTGATCTTATTCTAGGCTCAGAGATTAATGGGGAGGGCGTCCAATTAGTGCCAGATTTCCTCTTTTGACCCCTTCATAGGGGGGCGAGACAGGAAGGTAGGCGTTACAGTTTTAGAAAAGAAAGAAAGAAGAAAGTATGGTGGAGCCAGTAAAGCTTTTAGCTTAATTAGACTTTATCTGGAAGTAAAAAGGCTAAATTTGCTGACTCACATCGAAGCCAACAAGCCTTTCTAATACAAACTTTGCTGATGAGCAAGAAAATAAGTGACAAGACTATAGTAAAAATGTATTACATCCCACCTCACTATGCCAAGGCAAGTATTCATCCTCTCCCTTTCATTAGCACTAAGAAGGTATTGTTCAAAGAGCTTTAGACGTACGTGTTTGTGTGATTGTTGAGTAGCTCAGAACATGGGGGGTTTAACATGCTTGCTTAAAGTTATTTTAAGCCGTTTCAGATGTTTTTCTAACTTATACTAGACTTTGCACTGTCCCTTTAATCAAAAGCCTTCTTACAAAAACCACCCACCATACACATGTCAACAAACCTTAAGACTAACACGCAAAGAACATTTTCAATACAAGTGTGAGCTGCTTGTATCTCTCTTGAGCAGTTAGTAGATCCAAAGGTAAAAAAAAAGCATACTTTTCCATTAACGGTAAATCAAACCTAGCCGAAAGCAACACATAAATCAAAAAATGTTAATTATAGTAGATTCAAGATTCACATGTGTTTTTGGAGTACAATTAACAGTGCTGCAAAGACCTCTAAAGTGATATTATAAATATATAGCCATGTATACATGCACATATATATATTTCATTGAGATATATCAATCTACATCAGTTCTTAAATACCAAGATTGATCTTTTAGTCTATGCTTTTGAAGTTGATGTGTGAACTTCACTAGACATATCATATTTAGACAAGTCTCATCTTTCAAATTCTGACCATTTTTATCAGGAAATCCAAATAATAAATTGTAAGGATGGCTCCTAAACGGACCCAAATCATTGTACATGCATATATTGTTTTTACTCTCTCCACAACTCTATGTACACTGAATTAATTTGAATAATACTGAATGTACTTGAATTGTGCATCGAACACTAGGAAAATACAAGTATCAGCACTCAAATCGGATTAGGTTTTTTTGGCCCCCAAAAAATAGTCATTAAATATGAGTCCCAATTACTTATATTTTCCTAGTGTTCGATGCACAATTCAAGTACATTCAAATGAATCCAGTGTACTCTATATAGATTTGTGGAGAGAGTAAAAGCAATATATCCGTTTGGATACGTTTTGCGGTTGAGCTTCTATGTTCTTTAGGAAATTTGAATGCATAAAGGCTGAATTTTTATTTATTAAAAAAAAGTCACAAACTGTTAAATAAAAATGAAAAACATCAACAAACATCAAAACAAAGGTATGTACTAAACCAAGTGGCTGTCTTCGAGCGAGTCAATGAATCATTCACTAATTCAGTCAAAACCACAGAAAACACTGTGTCTAAAGGACAAGTCACTCAGCCTCTGGAATTGTAAGAAAGCAATATCTTACTTGAAAACATGCACTATAAAATACATCTAAATGTACATATCTATCCTATCAATCAATCCGTCTTAAAAAAGAGAATTAATTCATATCTCTACAGAAATAGCAGCAGATTTAATGAGAATGCATCCCATTGACATATAGCCTCTTGAAAACCTTCTGAACGCCCACTGGACGGCCCACACAGCAGTGCTCAACTCCCACAAACACATGCATTCATTACCGCAACACAGCACGGCCACGCGGCTCAGCTCCTGCCGCGCTCTTGTACAAACTTAACTGGCTTTTACTGATCTTTTGGACTTGTAAGGATTGATCTCCCAGTTCCCCTGAAGGCCGCCTGCCCACTCAAGTGTGCGTTTATGGATTCTATTTATAGAAGTCGAGCCTGATCGATTCGATTTGCAAGCGGCACTGGGGAGAGTTTTCCTTTCTTTTTCATGGGGTACTTACTGTGTTGGAGTTGCTCTCTTGACCTCATGTGCACACACATGCACAAGGACGTATTGGAAATATGGGTGTGTAAATTTCATGTTATCACTCTGTGCCGTGATGAATTATTGAAGAAAAATATTGCTGGGGTCAATTGATTGAAAGGTCAAAGTGCATTTGGATAAAATTGGCAGCTTATATGACTTATATTTGAAGACAAAATTATATTCAATACAGTTGCATTTTAAAGACGGAACATATTGCGAAGCTGTCGATAATTCAATAACTTTGCATTTTTAATAGCACGCTTTTGGAAAGATCATTCATTTAATTTATGGAATAGAGAAAAAACATGACATTTATAACCTTATACTGTATGTAGTGATTGTTAGAGTGAAGAAATGTATGATTTTACAGACTTCTATTTTAAATTAGGGCTGCATGAAAACATTCTGCATTCATGTATTTCCATTTAAAATGCCATTTTAAAACAAAATAACAAAACATATGTCATTGGAATTATATTTTACACTACATATGTTAAAATACAATAGCAGACTGTTTTGTAATGTAGGCTACTACAATAATGAGAAGCATGTATTTGCCACAGTCTGCAATAAGTAGTATAAATAGCAGAAAAGTGTGTTATTTTGACTATTTTCTATGTAAATAGAATCCATTTCTACTGTATTTGCACTTAGTGTAAATAACATCTATCACTAAGAAAATATGGTATTTTGCTTCGTTTAATCTGTTTTATTAATTACTATAAAATATAAACCATATCATACTGTAAAGTTGTAATTGTGTATCCACTGGAAGATTAATTACCAAAAATAAAAATCAATAAATTAAATGCGCCTTTTTGATTTAGATTCAACACATGGAACAAGTATGGTCTATTAACTACTGGGTAACATGATTAGGTTGTGCTTTTCTTATTGATAGTGAAAACAAAAGAAATGTATTTTTCCACAAATTCATCCAGCATAGCTGTTATGTAGCATTAGTTTTGCATAATATCTTGTAATAGGCAAATATATTTAATTACAAATGAAGCAAACCTAAAGCACTTTCCACCCTGTGAGAATGCTAGTGCTAAATAACACCAAACAGTGTAATGTCAGACATGCAGTGTCATTCAAAAATACAGTAAAACGGTCTTGTTATTGCCGTTTCAAAACGAAAACATTTCTATTATAATATATTGTAAAATGCTACGTATTCCTCTTAAAGGGACAGTTCACCCAAAAATGAAAACTCAGCAGAACACAAACGAAGATTTTTAACTTTAACCGTGGCAGTCTGGTAGTCATTTAATGGACGTGGATGGGCACCAGACCTTTTTTTAGCAAAGTAAAAAAAACATGCAGACAATTCCAAATTACACCCTATACACGTCGTATACAGATCACTTCCAGCGTTTGCGCGGTTTGGCGTAGGATTACCAGACTGCCACGGTTAAAGTTAAAAATCTTCGTTTGTGTTCTGCTGAGGAAACCAAGTCACCTACATCTAGGATGCCCTGGGGGTAAGCAAATAAACATCAAGTTTTCATTTTTGGGTGAACTATCCCTTTAAGCAAAGCTATATTTTCAGCATCATTACTTCAGTTGTCATCCTTCAGAAATCTTTCTAATATGCCAACTTGCTGCTCAAGAAACATTTCTATTAATTATCAATGTTAAGCAGTTGGGCTTCATATTTTATTTATTTTATTTTTTTGAAAAGTAAACACGTATTATAATACTACATTGGTTACACTTTATATTAGGTGGCCTTAACTACTATGTACTTGCATCACAAAAAAAAGTATGGTGTGCTTTTAATGTAATTTTGCTGCTATTGAGGTGGGATACAGGTAAGGTTAGGGACAGGTTTGGTGGTATGGGTAGGTTTAAGGGTGGGTTAATCCATAAGAAATAGGTTAACAGTGTCTATTATAAATGTAATTACAGAAATTCATTACAGATGTAACTACGTAAGTATTTTTAAAACTATAGGAGTACAAAGTAAAAACATGTACTGTATGTACACAATAAATGCATTGTATCAAATAATACATTTAAATGTAATTAGGATTAGTTAAGGCCAAAGCGGGACAGACTACTTTACCAAACATCTTTAAAAAGCCTAATTATTTTCAACTAAGCAATGCGACATCACTGTTCGTGACTCCACAAGCTGGCAATAGAGATATGCAAGCTTTCATGTCTCACCTGCATCATCTGAGCATTGCAGACACACTCTCCTCCCTCATGCTCACCCTCAACAGAGCCAAAAACAGCAAAGATGGCTGAAGCTCATTCATGCCGTGAGTCATCTGCATAAGGTAAACGCTGACCTGCTAGCATGTTGAGCACTATTCTGAATGACTAGCGCACCAAAACAAAACTAAATGGCACTTTACATATCGGTCAAGGCAGCCTTCATCCAATGGAAACCAGACCTTTCGCAAAGTCAAAAGTCTACGCAAGCCCCCGATGTCAGTACAAGAACTACAGCGTAGTGATTTTGAACTGTTCGTACTAATATTGATTCAGCAAGCAACAAACACATAGTATTCAATTTGCGTGATTCAATTTCCTGTTCACCTCGGTGGCGTTCCTCCTCCTCTTTCCGAGGATGAACGCTTGCGTTAGTGAGAGCTCTTGAGTGGGATGTGAGGAGATTAGAGCTGATGCACGTAGGTGGTTTATTTACTGTCAATGCAGAGCCTTGCAAAGCTTTGATACTGTGAGAATTTAAAAGCATTTTTATCGCTATCTGTGGCAGTGGGTTGATCTTTTACACGGTTGGGTTTTCGTTCCAGTCCTGGCTGTCGATGAGCTTAGTCATACAGCGTGTTGCGTGTGGCCTCTCTCGCTACGACATAGCCCGAGTTGATGGGGGAACTGCATGGGAAACTGTGAAAATGATTCTGATTCAAAATAAACCACTTTGAAGCATCCTGGAGTCAGTTGTAACCGAACTGCAGAGGGACGAAGTTACGAACACCAACACGACAGCACGTGCATTGCACGTTTTTAGATGTTCCTAAAGTTTTGCGAACTCCTTCTAGGTGTGTATGGCACTTAAAGTCACCTTCATAAGTGTGTATCACACGTTCTCGGCTGAGCATATGGGATCCGTCGCCTTCTATTTCACATTACGCAAGTGCTAATTAATATTAAGCTTTGACACTTTTATAACCTGTGCAGTAATTACTTTAAATGAGTCATTATTGGCAGATTTGATTAATTGATGCAATAATATCACAATACATAATATTCACAACAACAGCTGAGTCACTGCTGTTATTCACATCGAGTGAATGCACAGGTTAACCAGTTGGATCATTTAACTTTTTCCTGTTGTTGTGAAGATGGAAGATTAAAGGTGCCATAGAATGGAAAACTGAATTGAGCTTGGCATGGTTGAATAATAACAGTTCAGTACATGGACATAACACCATCGTTTCCTACTTCTTCTAGAAATCAAGTGTTTGCAAAAGACGACTGAAAAAAGGTCAAATTCCAACACAACACAGACTGTTTGGTAACAGTCTAGAGGCGTAACAGTTACACTCACCACATTTGCATAAACCCGTGCTGCTGAAATGAGCAACACTGATAAACAGCCAATCAGAGCAGACCTCCTCATTACTATTCATGAACCTTCCAAATAAGGCAAAAACAAATTCATTCTAGGGTCAAATTCTAGGGTTGTAAATGGACCGTTTCTGGACATTTTTTCCCCTTACCTAAGCTACATACCTTCTATGTACATATCAGAGCATTAAGTAGGGGTATTAAGGGGGTATTAAGTGAAACGCAAACAATGTGTATTTGTTTTTGAGGTATTAAACAGGTAAAGGTCATTTTGGTTCTGCAGTAAACAAGTGTTTCATTAGTCACTACACAGCATGGATTTGTCACAGTCGATGGTTTTTATTCCTCGAAGCAGGCATTATTTTGATAATGCCGATGATCGCTTTTTCATCAGCTCTGGTTAGACAACATCAGGTTTATTCTGATATGATAATCTTGTTATTCCATCACTGCAGCAATAGAGCCACTCGTTCAACAGAACACTGGCTGGATGCACAATCACAGGTGTGTGTGTGTGTGTGTGTGTGTGTGTGGTGTTTTGAATTGTGACAAAAAAGCCCTTACAAACATTTGTCATGTTAATATAGTCAACAAGTCAACAATACAGAGTGTTGTCACTGTTAACAAAAACTATTTTTGTTTATTTTTATTAAATGAACTGAAACGTAGCTAAAATAAAACGTAAACATTTGATGAAACAAGTTGAAGTTCAAAATCTTTAATGAAAAATTCAATTGTTGCTTTGTCATCTAACTGAATAAAGTACAATTACTAAAATTAAAACGCAAATGAAGTTCAACAGAAATATTTCAATGACAAAGCACATAACAAAATTACAACACTTGAACTAAAATATAGAAAAAGGCCAATTCAAAATATTACAAAATAGTTATAATAAATATTATAACACTGGTGGTACAACTATTGCTGTCATCTAAAACATAATTTAACTTATCTTGATTTTGCAATCATTTTGTAAAAAATAAAATATACTAGTATATACATTTTAAAATGTTGTATATTTTCATAAAGGAAAAAACAGTAAGAAACTATACCATCGAGATATTTTATCAAGTAAGGATATGGTTATTTTATGTTCTGCCTTTCTTATATGCCTTGATTTAAAAACAGGGTCATATGATGCAATTTCAAATTTTCCTTTCTCGTTGGAGTGTTATAAGCTGTTAGTGCATAGATAAGATCCCTAAAGTTGGAAAACTTTATAAAAGTTATGACTTGTCCACACCCCCCTACAACTGCTCGTTTAAACACGCCCCCACTTTTCTACATCACAGAGTGGGTTTATTTCTAGTGTGTGCTTCTGACTCACAGCCTTTTTTAGCAGTGTAGAGTAATGCTTGTTGTTTGTCATTTCTCTGATCACAAATTTAATTTTATATTTTTTTATATAATAAAATATAATCAGTAATTATGCCTCAACTGGATGCCTCGTTTGCAATGGTTTTTATTGTTTTTGTTGTTTTTTACGGCATCACGTCATGATAAGGGGTGTAACATTTCTGCCAAACTCTTGTGGTATTCAGCCAATCCCAAAGCACTGGATGTTTGGCCAATCAGAGCACACCTTGCTTTTTTAGAACGACGGGCTTTGTACAAATTGACCAGTTTAGAGCAGAAGCAATTGTCACGAGCCGCGCCTCTGTGGCTCTCTCCGGACAGCAGCAGCGGGAACCATCGCCCGAATACTAACGTTCCTACC
>JAUCMS010000038.1:16563215-16581458 GCA_032357445.1 Enteromius radiatus | reverse complement strand
AATTTCTTGCAGGTATTTTTTACGCTTAAACCAGCTGTTATAACACACCCTAACTACACAAAGTATGCCAGTATTTACATGGCCCATATTAAAAGTAAACTATCCTGAAACTCTACAAAGTAAACACAAAACTATGAAATCTCAATACAACTACAGTACTACTAGCAGATGCGCTTTACCGGAAATCTAACACATTATAGTTCGAAAATGGCGGCGCCCGCGTTTACGTGAAAAATAAAGTGGATATATATATATATATATATATATAGGACTACAAGCTATGACTACATATGCAAATGATGCATTATGGAAGTAAATATGCATTCATTTGCATAGATTTCTGTGACAGAAAGCCAGGGTCAAATTTCCTGTCTCATTTTTCGGCATATTAGTGTTCAAGGTTTTTACAGAGGGGATTTTGGATCTCTTTTTATCACTGCATAAATCAGAAAATACTAATTTGCCAAATGTTTAGGAATAAAATGCAGTACAAATCAGAAAAACCTTTAGAAAACTAAAGTTTGATTTATGTAAGAGCTACTGAAGAGATTTCTGGTTTAGTGTATTAGTAAAACCTCATTTTGAAAACCTCAATTCATTTTTTTGTGCTGTAATTAAAATCTGCAGATCCAAATACAGTAGATAAAGCACAATAAAACAAAACATGCAGTGTTTTCTTTGTAATACTATGAAAACTTACCTGTTTTAGAAGCAAAATCTATGTGAAAACCATGCTTTTGTCTGAAATATCTTGCTTTAACTACCTGAAAAAACTACAAACTGATGTTTACTGATGCTAATTTTATGCTGTAATGCAAACAAAAACATGAACACAAAGGATTTAAGCTTGATTTACAATCAGTATTGTGATTTGCTTTCAGAATTGCCCATATGTGCTGAAATCAGCATAAACATCTCATTTCTACGGTCATTTTCAAGCCTAAATTATTGCTAATGACCCAAGACTGAGTTCAAGGTCAGACGGAACATGTCATAGGTCAGCGGTGACATCCGTGAATGTGCTGTAGATTTAGGAGGAGCAGAATGACAGCATTAGTGGATGTTCAACCCCTTGAGAAGATTAAGAAACCGTATTCTGCATTTTCACTGTGTTGTGTGTGTGTGTGTGTGTGTGTGTGATGAAGCCTCTGAATTTTTCCATCCTGTGGCGACAGAGCAGATCAAAGTGAACGTCAGGAAACCTGTGCTGAGATAATCTCATTCATGACGGAACATGAAGGAAACACACACAAATGGACATCAAGGACACACACACACACACACAGATAGTCATAATTGAAGTTGTGAGGTCTGGACTTGCTAGGTTCATCATTCAGAGCTTGTGTGTGTTTAAACATCTCGGCTCATTAACTCTTGCTAATTAAGATAAATATGAAAAGTTTAAAGTGTCATTAAAACGATTCATCTCTCTTTGATCACTGCTGATTGTCTTGAGCAGCTGTCTAAACATTTGGTAGTTTAAAACAAAAAAGGTAAAGGTCTGTAAAAAAAATAAAATTAATACAAATAAATAAATAAATATATATTTATTTATTTGGTACTCCTAAAGCAGCATCTCGTTGGTGGTTTATATTATTTTTAAAATAAACTGTAAAATATACCGCCAAGTTTTTAATGACAATGCAAGCAAAAGTTTTTTGAATCTGATATTGTTCGGCAATTATTCTATCCTCTCCTTCTGTTGCCTAAATAATCTACAAAAATGGGCACTGTAATATTATCTGAACTTCTACATCAATCATTTAAATAGCGAATGAGCTCTTCTGTTAATGACTCTGTGATTTAGAGACACAATTTGGTCAGATGGACTTTAAGACAATCTCAGAGCTGGAATCCCTGAGTGGACGTTTAAAGCTAATTGAATTACTGCAACTGCAATCACTTCCCATTCCAGCACATAATGCAGACCGTTTCAGTCGCCTCTAGCATTATCATCACTGGGCCACACCACAATAAAAGCATTAATATCACATTTCCAGCAATCATCAGCTGCTAGAAAGCTCACGTCAGATCCTGGAACAAAACCAGGTGAAAACCAGCAAATATTCATAACCGGTTTTACTCGAGTTCAGTCGTTTTAGAGCAGGCCTAAATAAAACCCCACACATTTCTGAAATTAATTCTAAAGTCCTGAAAAACTTTATATTTTGAGTTTTTAATTTATATTTCATCAAGTCAAGTGAAGTCAACATACCAATCTTTAGCTTAGATTCATAGGTAGATTAAAATCATCAGCTGAGTGGACATCAGATTCATAAGCAAACACGTCCAAGAGACTAGGCCATAATAACATAATTATATCAAATTCATGTTTCCCCACACACGGTCACAAATCTATTTATGCACCAACTCCCGAAAAACTGATCCAAATGTGCTAAAAGCTGAATAATACAATACTACATGAAAATACTGTGACTGATGAAACTGATATTTACATGCACTATTAAGGCAAACCCCTACAAAACTTGCCGAGAACATATTCAGATCATATCTCAAAATCAAAAGTTGTTTTTATTAAAAAAGCCTGTTTTTAACCAGTAAGATTTTCTGAATTGTGAATTATTTTATAACAATTAGAAACATTACCATAATGGCAAAAAAAGGTGGAAAAAGAGACAAATAAAAATTATATATATATATATATATAAATAATAAGTGCTGTCAAATGCTAAATCGGGATTAATAAATTTTTTTTGTATATATAAATACACGCATGTATGTATATATTTATGAAAAATATGTTAAATACATTATATTTTCAAAATATTTACTGTATGTATGTGTATTTATATATACATAATAAATATACACAGTACACATACATATATTTTGTAAACTTTTATTTTGTATGCAATTAATCATTTGGCGGCACTAATTTATACATTATTATATTATATCATTTAGTTATATAATCTGTTGACTGTAATATTGTTTATTTCTGTTTAATTTATTAATCTGTAATCAAATTATTGTTGTATATATTATTTCAGAACAAAAAATATTGCCGAATTGCAAAACTGTTCATGAAAATGGCGTTAAAATAATGTCATACTGCAAAAAATGAATGGTTAAAAACAGGCTTCAACTAAATGGAATTTCCTGTTTTTTGGGGGGGGGGATGAAATATGACCTGGAGATGCATTAGAAGCATGACGTCGTTGTGCAGTTCAGCACATTTATCATTTCTCCACAGTCACAATCACTTAAAAAGAACCATTCAGGACTAAATAAGACCTCCTTAGATGTTTTCACTTAGTGGTTACCTGAAAAATGTTCTAAAGAGGAGAACATGGGGTTCAGAATGAAGAGTAAAGTGGAGGATTTGGCATAAATTGAATCTTCAAACTCTAAATGCATCATATACTAGAAATGCACTCTCAATAAATATCCAGATCAGCTCAGTAGTCGTCTAAAATAAAAAAAACAAAAACAAAAAAAAAACAGCAGAACTCCCCCGGGTCCCTTACAAAAGCCTATTGAGTCCGTCAGGTCAAAGGTCAGAGTTCAGAGTTGGACTGTCTCCTGGGCTTTGATGTGGACGCTGGGCAGACAGAACCAGGCGGGCGGCAGGTCGCGGGCCGTGCTGTCATCTTGGAACTTGATGTTCAGATAGAAATCACCGGTGTATAAGAAGAGCAGGGCTCCCACACACACTGAGTTCTCTGTAGGGTTCACCTGCGGACGAGAACAACACACTCCTCAAACACCTGCAACCTACACACACTCCTCACATACACACCCAAACACAGCCCTCCTCTTTAAAACAACCAGACTCAGAACCATTCAAAGGTGACTTTATTGATGAAATATTTTTTTTATGAATTAGATAATATATATATATATATAGTTATTTTTTTTAATTATATATTAAATAATACAATGCATTACATTATATAATATTAATGTATTCTATAAACTACCAGTTAAAAATGTAGATACATAACATTTATAATTCTCATAATATATAAATATATATAAAACATTTTAATTGAAAGGGTTTTTAATAATTTCTTATAATGTTTGTTTGTACAATACAAATAAATGTATAATTTAAATTACACTAACCTTTAAATTAAATATAGTTTTATTATTAATAACAATGAACGGTAATAACATTAATAAATACATATAATATTAGAAAATCATTATGCAGTATTGCACACATTATACATATCTGTCATAATTTTGATAAACTACAGTTAAAAGTTTGGGTACAAATATATGCTTTCCAGTATCTTTTATTCATGTTATTATGACTAGTACTATTAGTGTTACTACTCATAATAGTAGTAGTATTAATACTAAAATATTAAAATCTGAAAAATATTAAAATAATGATTATGCAATATTACATACATATTTATGCATTTCTGTCATAATTTCACAAACACTACCAGTTAAATCACTTAACTATAACTTAGTTTAACATTACTGGTCTCTACATCATTTTCATATTCCATATTTTACATAATTCAATTTGTTTTCTGAGGTCCAAGGTTATATCCAAGCTGTATAGCGGGAGGTTTTAGAGCACTCCATGCTTCCTGCTGCTGACCATCTTTATGGAGACGCAGATTTCTTTTTCCAACAGGACCTGGCACCTGCACACAGCGCCGAAGCTACCACAACCTGGTTCAAGGACCATGGTATCCCTATTCTTAATTGGCCAGTAAACTCGCCTGACCTTAACCCCATAGAAAAGCTATGGGATATTGTGAAGAGGACGATATGATATGCCAGACCCAACAATGCAGAAGAGCTGAAGGCCACTATCAGAGCAACCTGGGCTCTCATAACACCTGAGCAGCGCCACAGACTGATCGACTCATAATTCAGGCAAAAGTATTGAGTGCTGTACATGCTCATATTTTTCAGTTGGCCAAGATTTCTAAAAATCCTTTCTTTGTATTGGTCTTAATTAATGTTCTAATTTTCGGAGATACTGAATTTGGGGTTTTCATTAGTTATAATCATCAAAATGAAAAGAAATAAACACTTGAAATATATCAGTCTGTGTGGAATGAATCTATACATTATACAAGTTTCACTTCTTGAATGGAATTAGTGAAATAAATCAGCTTTTTGAAGATATTCTAATTATATGACCAGCACCTGTCTACATGCAATTATATTTTCAAAATATATGCTGTATGTGTGTGTCTTTTGACAGCACTAACTATATATATATATATATATATATATCACTGTGTAAAAGTCAAATCTCTCCTAAACAGAACGGGGAATGATTGTGGAATACGAAACAAGGATTTCTTTTGCAAGAAACCTTGATCAACACATGTGTAAGTGGCCTGTGAGTGAGAGCTAAGCGTGTCTCCGACCGCTGCTGAGGGTCATTAGCTCACCGTGCCGATGTAAAAGGTGTTGGAGCCGATGAAAGTGACAGCATCCTGCAGCTCATAGTTTTGGACTCCGTTCTGATAGTCTTGGAAGGGGATGACGGTCAGAGAGAATGGTCCGACAGAGCTCTTGCTGCGGTTGGTCAGTTTCACCTCTAATGGCACAGCGTCTCCGACCCTGCAGTCAGCGATCACGTCACAGTCACATGGCTTCCCGTTCACCACAACATCTGCAGACAGAGAGAGAGAGAGAGAGAGAGACCTTTAGACCAGAGCAGCCTTCTGCTGAAACACATAACTCTCCAGCTCACATTTACTGAATCTAATCTGCAATAAGAAGTCATTCAGAAATCATCACAAACACAAGCTGTTTTTCTCTGGAACTGCATCCTGTAACGTTTCTCAAAACTATCAGCTGTACAAACTTTCCATTCAATATACTGTTCAACTTTAACTTTGCTTCCAAATGGTTTATAAAGCCATCAAATACAAATATACACATTATATATTTATATATATATATATATTATACACATATAGACTCAATATCGAGAGATTTATTAAAAACCACACCACTATGAATAAATGCAAATGCTTGAAATGATGCAAAACTACCAGTAAATGACTGAAGAAGCAGGTACTGAAAAACCAATACCATCAAATATTAAACACTTCTTCAGAAAAAAGTTTTGCTTTTGTGATTACAGCGCGATTTAGGAAAAAAAAAAAAAAAAAGACTACTTCAAGGAGCTGGTAGAAAAACTCTAAAAGGAAGTAATAAAAAGGTGTAGAAAATAACCTCGTTAATTCATAGAATATAATTTATATATACTGTGTATATATATGTTTTTTTATTAAAACTTTTATTCAACAAGTATGCATTCAATAATTAAAAGTGGCAGTAATGTTACAAAAGATCCCTGTTTTAAATAAACAAACACCATATTCATCAAAAAATAAGGGAAAAATTAATCAGTTCTTACTAAAATTATTAAGCAGTACATCTGATTTCAATATTGATAATAAATATTTTATATTAGGATAATTTCTGAAGGATCATGTGACACTAAAGAGTGGAGTACTGATGCTGAAAATTCAGCTGTACATCAAATAAAACATAAAAAAAATAATAACATTAATTTTTAAACTAATAATATTTGACAATATTAGTATATTTGATCAAATACATGCAGCTTTGGTGAGCTTAAGAGTTCATTAAAATCATCATTAGAATTTCAGAACATAACATTTTGAACAGTATTGTAATTTTTAATATTTTTGCAGATCAACGACTTGAGTCCATGTTCACTTCTATTGTATAAAAAAAGAACAGAGCTCCATTTATTAAGATAAAATCACACAGGTCTAAATGAAGAGGGTGAGTAAATGATGACACATCTTGAATGAACAATCTCTTTACAACTAAACCAACCGCACAAAAAAAACAAACAAACACCCACTAGACTGTTTCAGTGGATCATCAACCTTAGTTCTGACTCTCAGAGAGACCCACGATGCACCAGCACTGATCTCAGAGCAGACCATGAAAGAACCCTCACTAAAACAAAGAGGAAAGAGTAAATAATCCAGGTTTTGTGCTACTGATAGTGAAGAAAGCTGCTCTCAGCTGTCGCTATCTATCACGATGAGGAGTTCTCTGTGTCTCTTCAAGCGCCGGAGGCAGAGCTGTCACACGAGCCCCATCCCCGGAGAGCGGCATGCTGGGAGATGCGGTCCCTGCGGGCCTCTGTCAATGACACACAGACAGACAGCCTGCCCCGCAGGACTACAGCAGCTCACTGCAGGATAAATAATCTCTCATTGACAGGACAGCTGTAGATGTCTCGGTCTGAGCTCTGAGAAGCGGCAGGTACGGCCGTCTGTTTGGGTAATGATGATTTAACAGTCGCTATCAAAAACCGAGAAGGCAAATGTCAAGCTTTTTTTTTTTTGTAAGCAGGGCCCAAATGTTTTGCTTTGCAGCATCAAATATTCATGGTCCCTCCTGACTGACGTAAGACTTGGTGAAATAAAGTTTTTCACTCTGCAAACCCAAATGTTATTTCAAGTCCCAAAATAGCATTTCACCAGAAACAGAGAGCGTTTTTGGAACAGAACAATGCCACCGGCACCGACTAAAACACAAGCTGTTTAATCAAGATTCATTCCAACAACTCCTGTTTCATTTAAAGCGTTGTTTTTAAATGCCGAGGATCAAACGCAGACCACAAAACACATAGATGTCAACATGATGTATGAAACAATATTTAACTGAAGACAGGGCACAACTGGATTGCGGGAAAAAGGGTGTTTCATGGGTTGTTTTTATTTTTGTGAAATTAAACTAAGGGTTAAGGTGAAGTCTCCTACCCTCGTCAAGGCTGCATTTAATTAATAATATTAAAAAAGAGCAATATTCAAATATTTGAATTCAAAATACAGTTAAAACAAAAACAGTATTGTATGGTGTTAGAAAGGATTTCTATTTTGAATATATGTTTTTCTTTTTAACCCTTTATTCATTAAATGATCTCAAAAAAGTAACAGGTTTCCCATAATTAATTAACAAACAAGCAAAAAAGTCACTCACACAAAAAAAAAATTATATATATAAAAATGATATTATAAATTATTCAATTCAATTCAAATGTATTTGTATAGCGCTTTTCATACATATCATTGCAAAGCAGCTTTACACCAAAATTATCCTTATTTTGTGCACAGTTGAATGACATTTATTGGAATTTTTGTATTTGTATTCATTTATTTATTTAAATAAAATGAAGCCCCACACTGTGACTGGAGGGGTACCTTCTGTATATTAGGTTCAAATATGTACACTTTAAGTACTAATATGTACCTTTGAAATTTGAAATTGATCTTTTAGGTACAAACTTGTACTCTTTGATAAGGTACCGCCCCAGTGACAGCTTTTGTACTTTCTTTCGGAGAGTGTACTGTACTTTTTTTGTTTTCACTAAAACGCATCTCATTACGGTAAAATGGGTTATGAATGTCATTTTCATGCTGACTTTCTTAAGCTTTGTTGTCTTTTCATCCACCGCAGCTTTAGTAAGATACAGCATCTTGATTCAGAAAGTACATCCACCAAAAATCATGCTACACCCCTTCTCAATTCTCAATCTTATATTCTGAACACAAGTTCAGAGGTTGATTTTGTTGTGCTATTTCAGAAGTATCCAGAGACGATTTCTCTCTCTCTCTCTCTCTCTCTCTCTCTCACTGTGTGTGTGTGTTCAGTTTGTAGACGATATGAGATCCACTTTTCTGAAATTTTACCTTATTTTCGATCAATACACTTACAATACACATAATAGCCCTCCATTTCTTCTGCCACACACACAGATGTGTAAACATGCACAGACACACACAACACATTTCAGTAACCCATTTATTAAATCTGAATATCTCTAGAGACACATTCACCCTTGTTCTTATTATAAATACATACAAAATAAACAAATAATAATTTAAAAAATAGACAAATAAATGAACACATAAATAAAAATAAATAATTACTTTTTCTTTGAAGATAGAACTTCTACATGTCAGATTAGATAAAGTAAAAAAACAAATAAAAATATTATTTTTAATTATTAAAATAACTGGATTACACTGCAGTATTACAGTCATGAAAGTCTAAGGAGAATTGACAAAAATGAAAAAAAAAACTTAATAATTTTCATGAAAAGAGAGTCATAAAACAAGACCAATTTACAGTAATATTCATAACAATCTTTCTTTTGATTTTCTGAAATTTGATCTGGACTTCTTTTTTGTCTAGACGATTGGCATCAGAAAGCACAATTAGTGTAATGTCATCCATCAGTGAGAGCTACAGCACACAAATGTCCATGGATACAACTGGATCTGTATAGAAACAATACACAGCACCATATACACACACACACACACACACACACACACACACTCTGGCGCGACACCTTACCAAGTGTTATATTTAGGTTTTTTTAAAGAGCTGTTGCTAGGAGATGTGAAAATGGTAGGTAGATCAGCTGTGGACGGGTGGAGATATTCCTCCATAACGATGAACAGAACAGAACGAGCAATCGGACATGAAAACTCCTTACAAAAACTTCATTTTGACATTCTCTGACGAAAACGAGAGTAGTGTTTAATGTGTGTTACCGAGTCAGAATGATTCACATTCTGCTGATCTCTGTCTCAGGTTCACCACGTCAGCATTGTTGTGCTGGCTGTTGCTCTAGAGCGCTTTCGGGGGTGACCACGATGTCACAGCGCACACACACACACACACACACACACACAAAGAACAGGTCGTCATGGCAACCAGGTCTGTCCGTGGCACCAAGAGGACACAGTAAAAGTGCTGGAAACCGTCCGACTCAGCAAAGCCACGCGTGCAGACTGCTTCCTGGAGTTCACAGGAGTCTGAGCTGCTCTTTAAGACTCAAACAGACCCAAAGGATGCCAAAACACTGTTCTATTACAAGAAGTTAGATTATATTTTCCACTAAGAAAGCTCGATTAAGATTAAAGCTTTTTTCACGTGCCTTTGCTAGAAAATACATAAACGTTAGGGATTATTGTGCAGAATAAAGATAATGAATGCATAAACTATATACTCATCCTGTCAAAAGTCTTTATAGAAAAAGCTATATTTGCTTTGTTTTTGTCTTTTCTTTTCTTTCAAAACCAAAAGACGTGTGATGACACCTTTTATTATTATTTTTATCATCATCATCATCAGCAGCAGCATCATCATTATTATTGTTAATGAGACTGAGACTATTCTTAGTGAGCATCAGCACCATCATTTTTATTAATGATGCTGAAAATTATATTATATAAATGTATATATGTGTGTGTGTATACACACATATATTAAATATAATATATAAAATATAGTTTTAAGTTATATAATAATATTAGCATAGAATTGTTGACAATTATTGTTATTGTTAACATCATATTAGATGACGCTAACAATTGCCAAAAATCACCAAAAAGTATTATTACTATTATATTAATGCCACTAAAGATTTCCCTTAAAAATTACTATAATTATATATTATTAGAAGTACTATTTTTATTAACAACCACAATGAAAATATAGTTTGCACTCTGAAATAACTCAAATCTGGATTTCCTCCGATACACTGGCCACGAGGTGCATGAAAATGGCTCTTACTAATCAGATCAGAAGGGTTTCTACGTAAAGGTCTGGATAAAGTTGGTCCTAAGCTTTTTTTAGATTCTAGAAGATGAATGTCAGCGATCTGTTAACAGCCCTCCTGTAAATGTTTAACCATGTGGTAATTTAGATGAATTATTAAGCCGAGTTATACTAAGGTGGAGTGCCATCATGTAACAGCATAAATTTGACTTGGAAATCTGTATAAAAGCACAGAATCAGCAGGTGAGCGACCTCAGCAAGAGTTTATCTTCTCATCTCATTTTCTCCACATTAGCGCTGACTCTCGGCTGGCAAACCACCAGAGCCGTACCTGCTCGAGAGTTTTATTCCACAAGGCTAAAGGAAGCATCCGTCTCGTCTTCTTCAAGATCAGGGCGCATGTTCTCAAGTGCGCCACTCGACGCTGAAAGAGACACTAGTGGGAATCAGGTCTGAGGGACACAAAAGACCCTTTTCAATCTGCTCGTTCTGAATTGCAAAGCTAAAGAGTAGAGCAACGTCCTTCAAACGCAGTTCAGCCTGGTCGACACACCGCTATTAATCAACGCTGAAAGAACAAGAGGGATATCTCTCACTGTCACGGCTGAATCATCGAGCGCTTAAAAACGTGTGCTAGACTCTGAATGGTTATATAAGATCAATTAATTACAATGCTTCAAAGTGGCACTCTATTGAAATCCCTCCGACGACGTCTTTTTCTTCATCTTCACAAATTCTCCAATTAATTCAGCAGATGTCTGTAGCACTTAAATTTGACATTAAAGTTTGAAAATCCCCACCGAATTACTGTAATTATGAGTTTCAACTAGTAAAAATAGCTCTTATCCGAGTCTGAGAAAGTGAACAGGTCAGAATAAAATCTTTCTGTTGCTATCTTTCCTTTTTTTTTCAAATTCAGGTCACTTCGACATTCAGAAATCTTACCACCAATGATAATGCGATTGTAAAGTTTGAAAAAAGAAATGAATTGTTTGCTCTTGCAAAAAGGAGAAAAAAAAGTGTGACACATACGTATGCAGAACCACAGCTGATATTATCTTTCATGTGTGCATATGAACAGTGGATTTAATGCATATCGACATGAAGGACTAAATTACTGAATGAATAAATGAAGCATACATGCACTGAATAATGATTGCATTTTCTTGCATGTGCATATGCATGCTTAATTTCATGCATCCACAAGGGATAAAACGAGAAACGTGTGTGTACCCACACACATCAACATTACACTTTTTAGCATTTGTATCAAAAAACAAAGATACAAAGAAAATGCAAGTTTTAAATGTACTTTTTTAAATAAACTATACATATATATTTTTTAATAGTAACTTTTAAATGCAGTACTTTTTGAAATGAATCATGGTACAAAAGCTGAGATGGTACTTTTCAAAATGTACACTTTCATACATATTAGGTTCAGATATGTACACTTTACTGTAAATATGGACCCTTCAGGTACAAACCGCCCTAGTGATACCTTTGTACCTTAATTTCTGAGAGCGTACATGACATCCACAAAAACCTCAAGTCTTAAATCTGATCAAGCAGACAAGGATAGAAGCAATTTGTTCAATCTATTATATTTCTGCACGGTCACGTTTACACTGGCTATGAAATAAAGAGACTGGCATCAAACCTGGCTCAAAGCCTCCGGCTGGCGATGCCTCTTTCTCCAGAGAGAGAGAGAGAGAGAGAGAGAGAGAGAGAGAGAGTCTGATCAAATCAGAACTTCCTGTTTTGGACGAGACTGAATTCACTCATTTTCTCTTCCAGCTTTAATTATTCTTTGTCTATATGGCAGAATTCCTCTACTGGATCCATCCTGCCTCATTCTTCCCTTGGCTCAGGCCTGATATGGCTGGATATTCACAGTCAACAAAGGTGACAAACAAATTCATAGAGACAGCAAAACGCTTCCCTGCATCGAAAGATAAAGAAGCTCCGGGTTCAAACTTTTGCAAACAAACAATTCAAAGGTTCACTGAGCACAACAATACAAAGAATCAAACACAAACATATTGCTTCAAACTGCAACAATGGAAAATCCTTAAAGTATATATATATATATATATATATATATATAGTGGTGGCCGAAATGATCAACACTAGTATTTCTACCAGCTAAAAATGGTCTTTTGCTGCAGTGTGTCAGTTTATATTTCCATACATTAAGGTTGCCATTATACACACACACACACACACACATATACATACATATACATTTAAAAAACCCACAGAGACTCCCAACAGAATCTGAATGGTTTTCGATTCTTGGCTAACCTGAAAGACGCTGATCAATAATCAGCTATTCCTGAATCCCAAACACAGGTTACAGTGTCAGTCCAGCTGTGAAAATATGGCCGCTTTGGCGAACACAACCCGCAGAGCTGATCAATGACGGAGGGAAAGTGGTGCTTGGCAAGGTTACGCCGTGAAACCGCCTTACGGAGCTGTCAAATGAGCAAAGCAGCACATAAAAAAAAGAAAAGGAAGTCTGGAGTGGATGTGAAATGTTCTCCTCAGGAGGTCCGTGTCTACTGGAGATTTCATTTGGCCTAACGAATGATTAATCTAAACTAGATCCACTGCTCTAAATGATTTGTTCATCGTCCTCCTTTGAAGATGCTGGGGATCTATGACACGCCACTGCAGATCTTTTCAGAGGAAATAAAGGACGGTGCTGGGTTCAAGCAGCACAAAACCCATTCTACTCGGACACGGATAAATAAATATAAAGATGCTGTTAACAATTTCAAGCCATTTTCAGTAACCTCGAGTGCCATATTAGATCTGTCAAATGCATAAAAATGCAAATGTCAATAAATGCAATAAAGGCTTTATCCAATATCTAGTGTTTGCACTTAACCCAGACTGGCAAAATCCACCACTCGGGCAGACATTAAATCAGCACTAGCCAAAGATGAATTGCCACTTACTGCTTGCCTGTTGCCAACACGACCACTTGGCAGAGAGGCTTCGACTTGGTCCTACAGTTGTCATTTGACATTGTCATTTAAAACATTTTCAGACTTGTCTTGGGACTATTGCCTGAATGTAGGTACACTTCCAACTTGTAGTTTGTCTGTGTTGTTATTTTCATTCACTTTCAGAAGTCACAAAATAGACCGAATATTTCTATACAAGCTTTTACTGGTTGTCTTTTTGCTTTTATCAATCTGAGGACAAACACAGGTTGTGTCTGGAAAACTACAGTCCTTAAAAGTCATTTCTTGGAGAAAACAACATGTTATGTTTATAAATCCAACTGAAATCAATTGAAGTCTACAAATCTTGCCCTATGCTGCTATATACTGTATGCCTACACGAACCGAATTCAGGGAGAAACACACCAGGCTAAAACTAAAACTAAAAAGTTGCCCTTGCTTGGTCCAACTTGCGTTGACAGATACGCATTTCAAAATTGCATTAGGACAAATGAAATTGGCACACTTAGGCCTCGTTTACACAGTCAGTTAAATGTGACCCAATTCCGATTTTTTGCTCGCATGTGACTCAGATCGTATCTGTTGCATGACAGTGTAAACAGGAAAAAAATGCATGTATTCGGATATTTTGAAATCGGTTTCAGTCCTCGTTCATATGTGGAAATAAATCAGATATAAATCAGATTTGTGTCAATGCGACTGTCGTATAAACAGGCAGATTGGATTTTTTTGCGGCATTATGTTCTGTACATCATTAAAACGGTGACAATTTGGTACGTCTCCGCGGCTTAAAGAGGTCATATGTTACTTGTGCTGGGAAAAAGTGTAAATGCAGACGGGCTGTTTTGAGCTACACCCAAAAAAAAGGTGGAACTTTGGTTTATTAAGCCCTCAGCTGACGACTCCAATCCAAATAGTAATTAAACATTTTGAAGTTTATTTATCTGCATATTTTCTGAGAGGATTAGGTCTACCTTTTCTCCGCTTGCTTCTCGCGCTGACGGTGATCAGAAGAGCGCGCATATAACGTCAATTTCGGCAGCGCGCGATCCCGATTAATACACATAACACAGAATTGGAGTAGGCTATTTAAGTATTCACGCAAACATATCTGTTCTGTCTTAAGTGAGTGCTTGAGGAGCTGATCGGGAAGATATTTGATGTGTAACATAACATCTGTTAATCTAACAATAAAAGAGAAGAGGAAAACCACTCGCTGCACTTCACTGAACTGCTTTTGTAGTTTTAATAATTTTGACTCATTCGGCCAACACTGGTCAGGTACGCCGTTAATCTCAAGAAGAAGCACGTGTGGAGGCAGTAAATGACAACAATGCATGCGTGATGCTTTAGATCGTATGGCAAGTGTAATCACATCAGATCAGATATGGGTCACAATTAAAAAACGTGTAAAAGGACAACCAAAAAAATGGGATATAGGCAGCTAATCAGAATTGAGCATCAAGACCTGCAGTGTAAATGAGGCCTTAGTTATTGTGATAATTTAGTTCAATTTCAGACCTGTAACTTGTGTCAAATAGACTTTAATGCCACAATGTTGCGTTCTCTTCTTGGTTCCTTCACCAAATAGCTTAACAGACAACAGCTCTTAAGACTTCCGTTGGTGTTTATTCTGTTGATTAACAGCACTGTTATTATCAGTCTGGGTGGGAATCTAGGCAGTGTCTGGAAAACAACAGCTATTACAAGGCATTTTCTGAGAAAAAAGCATGTTTTCTGTATAAATAATAACATAAATTACTTGAAATCTGAAATTTCACTTGGACGGAACAAATCGGCACACTTAAATATAATTGATATTCCCTAAATTGAATTACGTTTCAGACTTTTAGCTTGTTTGAGTGATTTTTAAATGGACTTAAAATATCCCAATGTTGTGTTTTCTTCTTGGCTTATTCACTTTCACAAGCGAATACTCCAAAATGTAGCTTAAATCGGCATTTGTGAACTTCAGAAAAGATGTACAACAGCTCTCCATGCTTTTACTGGTCTTTATTCTGTCGATCAACATCACTGCTATTATCAGTCTGAGCGGGAAATCAGACTGTGTCTGGAAAACAACAGCCATTAAAAGGCATTTTAGGAAAAAAGGGCATGTTTTGATTATAAATTGAAGTATAAATCATTTGAAGTCTTGGGCTAAAATGCCACTATGTACATACCTACACAAACCAAAGTCAGGGAGAAACACACCAGGCTCTAATTAATTTCTAAAAATGGGGCGACTTCTTTGAAAGTGTTTGGAGATGAAATATTTCGAAGAGCATTTTACTACTCTTAGAGAACAGCAGAGTGTCTTCTTAACTCCAAGCTTTAGGTAATTGTTTGCACAAATGATTGTTATTAAATGTAGGAATCAGGCTGTAATGAGTGTGCTGTCAGCGTCTGGCTGCAGTAGTACTGCGTATGCGTTCTGTCAGAAATACACCGACGTGTTGGAGGCGGAAACACAGAAGTGAGATTTAATTACAGACTCTTAGGGAGTCGTAAATGCCGCAGTCTTTCTCTGACTTTCTCCTTTTGCTGTGGGGTTAAACGAGATCAGATGCACCTACAGTAGATAGCATAAAAATAAGCTTAAAATTCAACATGCATAAAACTTCAAAAAATACAAAAATGTATATTTTGACTAAAAATAATTGATGTATTGCATAAACTGCAATGGTGCAGAATGCTGCATTAAAGGATACTCATTGCATAAACAACATTTATAAAGCACGACTGTGAGGATTATGAATATTAAAACTAGTGCTCTCAAACGATAAATCACATTCAAAATAAAAGTTTTTGTTTACATAAACACATATAGCATATATTCAGAAAATAATACATGCATCTACAGTACATGTACTATTCATATAATATATTTAATATATAGGATAAACTTAAAATTCGTCTTAGATATATACATGCATGTGTGTGCATGTATAACAAAAGAGATTACCATCACATGACTTATGGCTATTGGTTAAATTATGCCATGACCTGAGGGTCCATAAGCGCAAGTCAAACAACTAGCATCAATATCATTATTGTTTTCAGTAGAGCTAATTGCATTGATTCAATTATTACTGGGAAGCTACTTTGAAACAATCTGTATCGTATAACGGTGACTAGAATTAACTAGTACGACAGACCTGCTGGGAATAAACAGAAAGGCTTACTGGATCTGCCACAAGGACAAAAGTCGTCAACGGAACAAGATGTAGCCTACACCAATCTAGCCAATCAATGATCTGCCATTTGAACGGAGCTCAACTGGATGTTGGTGCAGAGAGCTGGGTCTCCATCGGGAGCTCTAGCACACAAAGGCTTCTGCTCATAATCCTGTTTGCCGGTGAGGAATCGATTAAGCGTTTGATGTGGGAGGATGCAGGTATGACGGCAGCATCGACCACTAACGCAACTTGGAAACCCGTTCAATTACGCCAACTCCTTCGGCTGTAAATGTATGCGCGACAACGCAGAGCCACAACTCCCGAAAAATGCCGATATCCAATATCCGCACTGAGAAGATGTAAAGTGTACGGTTGTAGGAAATAAACACACTGCAAACGTGTCACCTTGGATGAATCCATCAAAAAAGTGAGAGACAAACACTAGTTGTAAAGAACAAAAGAGAATTATTATTAAAAAAAGAAGAAAAAGAATCATTTTATCTGCCAGGATCAGAGGGCAACAGCTACCTGACCAGACTTCTACATCCAGGCTTATGAGAAAGAGGTAAAATCACTGTTTTGGTTACATTGCTGACCGAGGGTTTCTATATGCTGCGCGAACCGGCTATTAGCAGCAAATCCTTCTTTATCAGGTACAAAAGGAAACTAATTAGGAGTTTCAATTTCGTGGCATGTTTTACAGAACCTAGGATCAGAGCAGAGTCAAAGCGCTGCAGGCAAAACCTTTCAAACGACCCCGCATGCTCACAAACACAATCAGCACTAACGCCACTGTCTTTCCGAGTGGCCTTCTCTGATTATCCGGCAGGGATTATAATTTGATTTGATTCCTGACTTGACCTGCTGTGGAGTTTAAATGTAACTGGGTAATTATAGGTTAAGAAGAGTGGGGGAGAAAACGGCTCCTGAAGACTTTTGTGATTGCAATAACACATATCGGGCAAGTGTCATCTCTGCAGTTGTCTCTGTCTACACACTCAAACTATCTGACTATGACTATGTATAGAACAATGGTTGCTTACTCTATTCAAAACAGCAAGCAAGCATTTAAGAATATGATTATTGAACTTTACAAGCAAAATGTCTAAATGCTTCGATCAATCAGCATGCAAAAACTATGAAGCAAATGTATAAGTGAACCTTAGTTGCACCGCTGCTATAACAACTTCATCTTGCACAGTTTTAGCCAATAAGTTATGTTTTTGTTCATGTCAGAAATAATGGATAATAGACACATCAAACCACACCAAACAACCTGCTCTATGTAGGATCTAGTGTATACAATTAAATAAAATGCATATATACTAAAAAGACTAATGAAATTGTGTGTGTGTATACATATAAACATATTTTATATATTTTATGATATATTTTTAATATGATATGATGATGATATATATATATATATATTAGGGATGCAAAGGTTTTCGGTAATTTATCGAACCGTTCGGTTCGGTACACCCACGTGAACCGCAATATTTCGGTATCCTATTTCAGGCATTAAACTTTCATTTTAA
>JAUCMS010000038.1:16549496-16563115 GCA_032357445.1 Enteromius radiatus | reverse complement strand
GTGTGTGTAAACATACATATAAATATAAATATACATACATATACATTATATATATATATATATATATATATATATATATATATATATGTATGTATGTATGTATGTATATAATTACTTTTTTTTTCCATACTAGAAATAATGAATATATACATCCATCCAAATGGTTGAAATTGTATGTAGGGTAAAATAAAACTTAAAAAGTAACAAAAAAAGTAGAAAAATAGAAATAAAGTTATGACTAATAATAAATAAACTTATAAACTACATACATAAAACCTTGCAAATTATTGAATTATTAAATTAATTCCTTCGTCATTTAACTATATTATTTATTAAATTCAATTACATTTTTATATATAAAATAACAAGACACTCCGAATCAAGCATCTGTATAATATTAAATACACTCTCATGCTAATAGCCTACAAGTACACCATGAGTTTATTAGCAAGGACACATTTAGCTAGAGCTGTTGGAGACCCTGAAGTTAACAGACTGTAACCATTCCATTAAGAAAATACCAAACTGCAAAACTCTGAAATGTACTGCCTTCCAAACCCCCTCGAGGAGCTTCATACAGAAAGCTTTTATAAAAGCTTAGAGCCGTGCATGCAAAACAAACCCAATGACTCCTTATGAACGGCCAAAGGACACAAAAGACCATTCATACCTGTCATAAAATGCTCTGTCCTAATAGCTTTGAATCATTCAAGCTGCGAGCCCCACAAAGCCGGCCCGTAAATATTTGTTAGTGCAGTAAAGGACGGATGCTAATTGGGCTGAAGGGGTACGAGGATCAGCGGCGGGTGTTTCTGTAACAACACAAGCTGAGTGAATGGAAAGACAAACACAGACACACAAAACGAACGCTCTTATCAGTCAGATAGCATCTGTGAGGAAGACATGAGCTATTGGGGAGAAGTAGTGTATTTGACTGTTAAGCGTCCGCGACATGCCGCTTTCATACTTGAAGGAGCTGTTTAACACGCATGTATGCATACACACACGCTAATGTGTGTAATTATGGCATTGGGATGCGAAGCACACATCAGAGGGTAACAGGGACGCCATTTTTTTCCGACGATGTGAAAGGTGGCGGAAGAAAACCGCAGTGCTTCACTTGAAATTGCAAAAACAATCAACTTAAAATTACTTTGGAAAATCTCCATCGCTGGAACATGCTCTATTCCAGCGTTCTCCTCAATCTCGCCATTGTCTTAGCCTAATTATTTAAATGAGACACTGTATGTGTTATTCTGAATGCTTAATGTGCACAGGACCCATGAATAAACAACTCACACACACAGATGTAAACACAACCCATTTAAAGAATCTAATCACTTTTGTCCTTGGTCACCGTCACTGTGTGCGGGTGCTTTAATGAGGTAAACAGTTTGCGCTGATTACACACTTAAGAGAAAGATAGGATTGAGATGTACTGGAATGCAAGCACTTCTCGGAATGTGTCAGAACGTATTGACATCACGTAAAACTGCTAGATTGAGCTCATTGGGGGATGTACAGCAGTCGCTGGGTTTGCTAACGTTTGTGAGCTTGATGGCATCATCCTCAAGAGTTTTGTTTGAGACAAAACTTAGCTTAGCAAGCTGCAAGGAAACACGATTTTACATTAAAACGCAAACAGGTGTTGGTCAGATCTCTTACAATATTATCTTCCAGTTTAGCTCCTCCATGAATGCAATATTCATTCGATTTTTGTCACATAAAATCATTTTGGTGATCATGTACTGTTTTCATATATGTGCAGTACTGATGTAATTACACAGTTAATGCCCACAATTACAAGCACATGCTCTGGCAGATGATGTATTAACGAAATAATTTGTTATTAGAGGAGAAAAAATAGATGTGAGGAAAATATTAATGAAGGAACACGTGCAAACAGGGAGAGTGGTTGCATCAGCAGTGAAGGTAGGAGAGTGCTTGAAGAGCGGAAGAATCAGTTTGCAGTGAATGAGCGAGATGGACAGCCTTTCTGCTTGCTCTGTAGAAAAATACTGGGTGTATGCAAAACTTACAATGTCAGAAGACATTTCGATACCACCCATGTGACTTTTGACAAGAAATATCCACTCGAATCTCAGAAAAGAGCTTAGTCTTGAAAAAAATGCCATCGCTGAACAGAATACAATGCAAGCTTAACAGTGTCTCAGGCCGTGACATTAGCAAACATTTCCTGGCTCTTTGCCAAACACGGCAAACCATTCAGTGATGGGGAGCTAGCTGTTTGATGAGCTGCGAGATAATTCACAGGATAAAAAGCTTGTAGCTCAGCAACAACAGTTACTTGTGGAAATTCGGACAGAACAACTAAAAACCAAGCCACTGCTTCAGCACTCAGTTTGGCAGCGGATGAATCGTCAGATGTTGCTCAGCTTTGCATTTGGGTGAAATGTGTGAATTCAGAGACTTTTGAGGTTACAGAAGATTTATTCGCGTTGAAATCGCTACATGAACGAACATTCACTCACTGGAGCATGCAAAGACATGAACATACCGGCATCCTTAGTTGTCTTCGGCACTACTGACGGTGCGCCCTCAATGATGGGAAAGCACAAGGGTCCCATTGCTGAAATGTGAAATATCTCCCCTGACTTGCTGGCATTTCACTGTATTGTGCATCAGTAAGCACTATGCAGCAAGTCAGTTGATGGATACTTCATGAAGGTTATGGACACCGTGGTCAACTTCAACATTCAGATTTGCAGTCTTGAGAGAAAATGGGAGTCAATGAGTGGAAAACAAATGTTGCTTTTCATGCAGATGTCACTTGAAACTTGAAACTTCAAGGTGAAAACATGTTGACCTGTGTTGAAACTAGGAGTGCTCAACTTAAAGATCTTAAAGATCCACTTCTGAGTGCTGTGTGATGTTGTACTGGAAATGCAACAGAGAGAACGATTCGTCAGGCAGATGCAGGACAAATTCTCTCTCGTTTTTCTGATTTTGAGAAAATAAAATATGCAGGACATTTCATCAGAGTGCCATTCACTTTCACTGTGAAAAACATCAAGGACTTGGCTGCAACTTTCGGTTTTGATCGCCACGCGCTCAAAGATGAACTGATGGATGTTCAGGCAAGAGGACACAGCCAAACTGCACAGCAGCCAACCTCGGCTGCAGAAATGTAGCGAAACATCTCTGGACCAAACCTCAGATTATTAAGTTTAACAGTGCTTTCCATATTTGGATCCACATACATTTGCAAACGCGCATTTTCTGCAATAACGTGCATCAAGTCACTTTTCCGTATGTGTCTTACAGACTGCAACTTACAGACACTACTTTATTGTGCGGTTACTCCTTTTAAACCAAATTTCACCAAATTGGTCTTCTCCCATTAACGGTAAGTAGAATTATACCCTCCAATAATAATAATACATCTAATACCTTAAAAAAATACCTTTAAATACCTTAAATGTTTAGTTCACACAAAATGTTGTCATTAATTATTCACCTTCATGTCATTCCAAACTCATAAGAAGACAAATTAAGATATTAGTGATGATATCAGGGAGCCATCTGTCCCTCCATAGACAGCAACACAACTGAAATGATCCAGATCCAACAAGGGTTTAATGACAGAATTGTAATTTTTGGGTGAACTAACCCTTTAATATCTGGTTAGTTTGCATTGATGATGTTATATGCAAATAATATGTGGTTGAGAACCACTAATGTAAACAGAGGTTTATTAGCACCACATACTTGCCGGGAATAAGGCTCTGTATACTGAAGGACCTCAGTACACCCAGTACACCTTTAACACAAAGACTCTATTGGTGCACAGTGACAAATGTTCAAAATGTCTCTACTGAGAAAATACAGACTTCCATACTAACACACAGCACCATAACTGGGAAACTTCATAAAAAAAGTTGTACTATTTTTACCTGAAACAAGAATAAATACCCTTCAGACACCAGTTCAGATGACAGGAGAGTTGTTACATTTAAAAATGTCCAAGCCAAACAAACAAAATTACATTTTAGCCATTTTATCAATGGCTGGTTTCCATGCCCACCTGCTTCAGAAGCTAAAAAAAATACCCTTTTTCTGCAGAGATTTATTTATTTTTTTCCCCTCAGTGGAAGCACTCTGAGACAAAGTTTTCAGACTTTCTGTGGGTGATGAACATGGTGAAGCTGTCAGGATTGGACATGTAATGAGGACACACATCACAGACACCAGCACACAAATTTCAGCCTGCAGGTCAGAGAGAGTCTGTCCTGTACATTTACTCAAACTAAACAAAAGCGGATCATCAATTTGCCCCACACTGATGATTATATTGCAAGTGCTGTTTCTTTATTTTGGATAAAGGATTTTGGAGGCCGATACAACTATTGTTTGGTTTTAAAATCCGATATATCGGCCATTATTTTTTTATTTATTTTTTTCAATTTCAGAAACGCACAACAAAACATTAACAGATTTTCCTAACATTAGTTATTTGTAGTTATTTATGAGTTTTAATTACTAACTAATTTAACAGCAGCAAAACTGGACATGATTTTATTTATTTTTTTTACACGCTTTTATTTATTTTTTATATTAATTTATCGGCCATTATAAATGCCGATACCAATAGTTTGGGAAATGTCTAATATCGGCCTGCCGATAAATCGGTCAGGCTCTACAAAAAAATTAAACAAAAAACTAAACAAAAAGCAAAGCAAAGCAAGTCAGAGCGAAACAAAAAAACAAAACAAAAAAAAAGCAAAGCAAAGCAAAAAAAAAAAAACAAAAAACAAAGAAGCAGCAAAGAAAACAAAAAACAGAACAGAACAAAAACAAAGCAAAACAAAACAAAACAAAATACAAATGTTGGTAAGAAAATCAAACTGAATAAATAAAGCTAAAACAAAATAGAACAGATGAAAAAAAAAAAGTAACTACAGAGAAAATGCATATCTTAAAAAAAGCTAAATAAAAATAAATAAAAACATGTTAAAAATAAAATACAATAAACATAAACATGTAAAAATAAAATAATGGAGAAAAATCCTGTTAAAAAAAATCAATAAATAAACAAACATGCTAAAATAAAATGAATTTATAAACCCATTTCATGCCACTGTGGGCCTAAACGGAGGTGCTACAAGCCCCATTTAATAGGTTCGTATAAATAACCAAACGCTTCTGACATGAGACGAACAGTTTACGAGCAATAGAGAGTGACAAATCATAAAATTATGCTAGCGTTACGTTAAGTTACAAATATAAAGTCCCTAAATGGTTTTGCTGTCCTTGGATGTTAAAAGTCAAAACAACAACAACATTATCCATCATATGCCGCTGTCTCTGAGCGCACCTCATGTTACCACAGAGAGCTATGGCAAAATACAGCCGAACAATCAGCTCGTTCCCACCAGGACGTGTCCTTCACAATACAGCTGACTTCCTGAAGACAGCAACCTTAATAGAACTGCAGATCATAACCAATAAATCCTGCTTATGAAGCTTAAAGAATGAACACAAAAGGACAATATTTGAAGAATCTGAAAAGGACAAACACACCAAAAGGTATCATAAAATCAGTCTGTATGACCCATAAATATAATGTAAAATATAAACATATAGACACTCTCTCACACACTTGTTTATTTCCTTCATTATATGGTATGAGTCATAAGCGAGGCACAGGATGCACTGATTGCAGGTCTGGATTTGTCTTTAATTGCAGGTCTTCTCTCAGCAGTACATGAATCCACTTTATTTGAAACGCTGTGGGCTTTACAGCCAGAAAGCAACTGCGGCCCTTTGCTATTCTTGCGTTTACAGTACATGCAAACAGGAAAAACGCCTTGTATAGCTGGAGGCAAATGTAATACATATTTCATGTTAGCCATTAAATATGTGCATTAATTTTATATGTGTTACACATTTCATGTCTTATTGTAAATATACTGCATGTACTGAAGATAGAATCAAGTCCCAATCACGCTTTTCTTTTATTTAGTAAAAATAAAATAAAATAATATAAGTGATGTTTAGAGATAAACAAATTTCAGGAGGAGCGCGTACAAATAATCAGTCGCAGCTGGGCTCACTTTCTAATCATCTCGTTAGCCAATCCAGTCCAAACTTATCCTCAATAAATACGCCCGTCTCCTTCCCTTCCGCATCTCGTTCTAGCATCTTCTCTGCCTCGTCTAGCGTATTCCTATGTGGGGGGAACGCAGGGTTCGAGCCGAGTCCTACCCTTGCTAGGGTTCATGCCACTGGGGCTAGGGGTCCGCCGAGCTCCTGGCTCGCCCCCGGACAGCACGCCAAACATGATTTATTACTAATATGTGGAAGCGCGAACTCGTGAATTAAATTAACAGACCAATGGGAAATTTTAAAGTTGAGGAGAATAAGATAACGTTATTTGTACATTCAGTAAATTCGAATTGCAAATTCAGATCTTATTCTATTTTTATTTTACACACACACACAGACAAAAAAATAAATAAAATAATAAAATAAATTTAAATTTAATAAAATATTAAACAAACAGACCAGTGGGAGGTTTAAAAATTGAGGAGAATAAGATAGTGTCCAGTAATATAAAAAATCTGAATTTTTATTTTTATATTAATCTTTATATTTTATAAAATAAATCTGAATGTTGAAGACAATTAAATAATGTCCAGCGCTGGTACATTCAGTAAATTCAAATGGTAAATTCAGATCTCATTCTATTTTCTATTTTTAAAAAAAAGTTCAATTAAATTAGAAAAATTAGGATAAAAACAAAAAGCCTACATAAAAACAAACTAATAAAAAACAATAAAACTAAGTTAAAATATAATAAAACAAACAGAACAATGGGAGCTTTGAAAATTGAGGAGAACAAGGTAATTTCCAGTCCCTGTACATTCAATAAATGAAATGAAAATAAAATAAAATGCAAAGCCCAGCACAGGTACTGAATATCCAAGTCCTATCTCAGAAGGAAGAGCCTGATCTCATGGCATTTCGAAAACGAATTTGCCAACTCATAAAAATACGCACAAATTGGTTGTGAGACTGTGTTGGAATGAAATATATGGTATGCTGCTCTCCATACAAACACAAAGCACACGTTTACACACACACACACACGCACTTCATTTATATCATGCTGAGCCATCAGGGTTGATGACCTAGTGTCCAATCATGGTCCAGTCATTAACGCAACACATCCGATCATGTATCTAATCAACCTCCCAATCACAGCTTTACTGTCACAAGACAGACGCTAATGGCCACAATTATCAGTGCTTACCAACTCATCTGACCTCCGCCTGGAATGAACCACGCTAGAAGTCAATAGGAAACCGTAGCTGGATCTGAGCCGATCACTGTCGACAATTGATTACAGAAGCTAATGAAAACATTCTTTATTACAAGAGCTGCATATGGTTAGATACTGATTTAACCCCCGCATGGATCCAGCATTTCATTTAAAGAAAAGAGAAATGACTTTAACCGCACAAATGCCCTTGGTTTTACAATTTTTAAATAACGCCGTCAAGTTTAATTTGTCATCATTTCAATGTTAAAGTGCAGAGTAGAAGCGAACACAAATGAGTACCCCGAGGTCCTTCCATCACTGACGCTAAACACTTTTTATAAAATTAATAACCTTGATGCCATGCTGTAAAAGCCTGAACGACCGCAAATGAATTTAATTTAAAGCTGTGTAGCTTACTGCTAACAAACTATATTATATAGTTTTGTATAAACGCGAACAGAAAAATCAACAATCTGGGAGAGTCAAGGGGAACGAACGCAAACCAGTTGGTTAAGGTTTCAAACAGGAGCCGTTAGATCAGTAGTTAGCGCGTTCGGCTCATTTAAAGGGACGTCACAGAACTGATTAACAGAGAGACTGCAGACCAGAGCATCTGTTAACAACGGCTGCCTAATAATAACTTGGCTGCATTGAAGAAGAAAGCCCAAGCCATCCCCTGTAGGAAAGCACAAACAGATCACGTCAGACAGCTAATGAGAGGTGACACTCATTTGGGCTCCTATCAGAATGAATATCAGAGGCTCTAATGCTATCAGGATTTTAGCAGGAGCACACTGGCACAACAAGTAATGTCTAGTCCCGTACAACACATCCTAATGCCTAACCCAGGGGTTGTTGAGGTGTCCAAAACAGATATGATGTGACAGGCATTTTTATGTCTTCTCAGAGTTAAAATGTGAGAAGCAACAAATATCATAGCCAAGTTTTTTTGATGGGTTTTAGACGAAAATTTTACTGTGGGTGGAGCGACCCAGCTCAGTGCGACTCAAAAATACATATATAATTAATACTGCTGGCAAGCGATTCATTGCGATTAATTCGAAAAGACCCCTCTCTGATTTTGTAAGTTTGTCCATTGACTAACAAATGAAAAGTCTCAGAACAGTATTATTGTAATGGTAGGTTTATTTTAACAGTGACAGATAGCACATCAAAAGGAAAATTAAAACTTTAAATAAAAGATAGAAACTGATTTGAAATAAGTATTTGAACCCTCTAACAAAAAGAGACTTAATATTTAGTGGCAAAACCCTTGTTTGCAAGCACAGAGGTCAAACATTTCTTGTGATTGATGACCAAGTTTGCACACATTTTAGGAGGAATTTTAGTCCACTCCTCTTCTCCAGATCATCTCTAAATCACTAAGGTTTCGAGGCTGTTTCTGTGCAACTCTGAGCTTCAGCTCCCTCCATAGGTTTTCAATTGAAGGAGACTGACTAGGCCACTCCATGACCTTAATGTGCTTCTTCTTGAGCCACTCCTTTGTTGCCTTTGCTGTATATTTTGGGTGATGGTCATGCTGGAACACCCATCCACGACCCATTTTCAGTTTCCTGGCAGAAGGAAGGAGGTTGACGCTCAGGATTTTACGATAGATGGCTCCGTCCATTTTCCCGTTGATGCGGTGAAGGTGTCCGGTGCCCTTAGCAGATCCATGGACAGCTCTTTGGTCTTTCCCAGGTTGGAGAGTTTGGAGTCTGCTTGACTGATTGATTCTGTGGACAGGTCTCTTTTATACAGGTGACTAGTTAAGACAGGTGTCTTTAATGAGGGTGACTAATTGAGTAGGAGTGTCTAACCACTCTGTGGGAGCCAGAAGTCTTAATGGTTGGTAGGGGTTCAAATACTTATTTCACTCAATGAAATGCAAATCAGTTTCTATCTTTTATTTAAAGTTATTTTTTAAATTTCCCTTTTGATGTGCTTTCTGTCACTGTTAAAATAAACCTAGCATTAAAATGATACTGTTCTAAGACTTTTCATTTCTTTGTCATTGGACAAACTTACAAAATCAGCGAGGGGTCAAATAATTATTTCCTCCACTGTATATATATATATATATATATATATATATATATAAATACACACATTTAGAAAATATTTACATGTATATGTATATTCATATAATTTATATTATTTAAAAATATATTTAATATATAAACATAGCATATTTTTCTTATTTGTATATATGTGTGTGTGTAAATAAAAACTTGTATTTCATATAGTGTGACAGCACTAATAAATAAATAACAGAAAGAAACAAACATCTTTATATATATATATATATTTTTTATATATAGATATAGATAGATAGACAGACAGACAGATAGAACAATAGAACGATAAGTGGAGAGAGAGAGATAGATAGGAAGGTGGGGTAGCATTTTAATAATTTAAATTTTATTTAAATTAAATAAAAATATTCATACTTTTTACATAATATGATAAACAATCTATACTACTTCAGATGCTCGTTAAAATGCTTGGTTTTAAAGGGTATATTGACTATTTTAACTAATTTTAGTATTAGACTGATTTCTTTTTTTACTAACCTTGTTGCAGTGCATTTTGGGATTGCCTTGTCTGCAAATGATGCACTAAAAGAAGATATTTCAAAAGACAGCATCACAATGCTGCTCACGCACCTGTTAAAATAACCTTTGTGCCGGGAGTGCATCTATAACACCTTAAAATGTAGGTGAGAGAGAGCTATACACTGAGAAAAGAGACTTTTTTGTTTTCTAGGATGTACCATAAATTTAGCTGCTGTCGAAAATGACAGTGAGTGAAGTTATTATTTGTGGAAACATACTGACGAAGAAGAGAAGGAAAATGAAATTACAAGAAAGCAAACAGCAGACAAAAAAAGGGATGAAAGGAGAGTACATTGAGTCCTTTCATTATTCTGTCTCCAGACAGTTTAAGCTTCGCTTTTTGACCTTAATCAGTTTTGATTAAGTGAATTACATCACAACATTAAAGGTCTCTCTCTCTAATTGATCAGAGGCAGGAAGTTGCGAAGAAAGGGACAAAATACTGATGACAATGTCTGCAATGATTAAGAACATAAAAACGACACATCAAAGCCAAAGGGGTCGAGGAGCATGTTTGATGCTGCTTCACAGACGCAGAGGTGAACGCTTGCACTTTAAATACTTGGTTTAGACGAAAAGGAAGAGGTAGAAACACAGAATACTGAAGGAAAGAATCGATGTGGGCAAGAAGGTGTCTGTTAAATGCTTAATACTATGCTTTAGTTGCATAGGATTTCTTTAATGCATCTTTTTAACAGCTACAAACTTGTTGAGGGATTAACGATTTTGTCGATTTCAGAATATTGCGTAACATCGGATATCACATCGGCCTGCCAAGTACAGTATCTGCCATTTTTCAGAATGATCGTCCATTCCAGTAGTTCACCCCAAAATTGTGTCATTAATTATTCACCTTCATGTCGTTTCAAACCCATAAGACCGTCATTCATCTTCAGAACACAAATTAAGATATTGTTAGCCGTATGTGAACATAAACTATCTGCAAAGTTGTGACTGCCAACAAGTTTTTGTCTATCAAAAAAAGCGAGACGTCAGCAATTTCAATCTTTTTCTGTTACATCTACATGTCACTACATGTAACATATTTGCATAATATCCGCAACGTTTTATGTCACGAACAACTTGCCCCGCCCTCAAACAGTACAATTTCCACGTGGATAACATCATGTCAAGAAGACGCTGTGTCCTGCGCTGGTGTTAAAAGATGGATCAGTGCCCAGTTTATTTGGACCGGCTTGCTCCTCTGAACTTCTACATGTAAGTATGATTAATAATTGATGACTGTATTTAGTAGCATTCGTTTAAAATACGTATTTGTGTACGTTATGTCGTGTAACAACCCCACACATGTCTTAGTAACCAGCTAACTTACGTTTCTATAGTTCTGTTGTTCAGCTGTGGGCCTAATGTAGTCTAAAAATTGTGATTGATGCAGCTTGTCTGTCTCATTAGTTTCAGTAATGATAAACGATGGCTTAACGCAGAGTTATGCTTTATACAATGTTGAAGTTCACAACATGGAGGTGTGCCCGATTCGCTTCCAAAAGCAAATTGCGAGCACTTTCCATGGTAGTCCGTGCTAACTATTCTCTCTGAAAGCATCCCTAGTAATGTCAGAAAGACAGCGGTAGACCAATCACGAAGGACTGAGCCATCTGACCAATCACAGCAGTGAGGGCTCACGGAAAGGAGGGGTTTAGACAGACTGATTCTTCAAACGAGTCATTTACAAATCATTTAGAAAATTAAATCTATTTTTGGAGAAAACTAAAGTGTTTTTGACCTTGCATACATGTAAACTGTTCTGAGAGATTCATCACCATAGTGCAATTCTGGAGATTATCGCTGCACGCAAATAGTGTAGGTAGTTCTGTATCAGCCCTACAGAAAGGATTCTCGCTGCTTCATAACGTTTTGGTTGAACCACTGATGACTGATTCTGATGGAATCTTTAATACTGTTCTGGACCTTGACAGTGTTCATTACTTGGTAGTCAATGGCAGTCACAAGCCTCCTGGTTTTCATCCAAAATATTTTATATTGCATTGTGAGGATGAACTAAGCTTTTACGGGTTTGGAACGACATGGGGGTAAGTGATTAATCAATTTGGGGAGGAGTAACCCTTTAAGTATTATTTGAACAATCTTATTACTTGCCCCCAAGAAGAATATCCAGTCTATAGGCCTATTTATTTAGAAGGTTAAGGTACTAACACACACCATTCAAGGGTAGAAAATATACAATGCCATTTAGGATTTTGCACATTTTCTGTGCATATGTGTGTCATCGATGAAAAGCAGGGTAAAATCAAATTTAGACTTTGACCAAACAGTTGAAACAACAGGACTTGGGTATGGTACCTTCACAAAAAACGCTTTGACACCAACCAAAATACCCAGACTCCTCCGGAACACACCGAAAGCTCTAGTGTACCGTGTGTTAAAACTGCTGGAAAGGAGCAGACGGCTGATTTGAATACTCAGCAGCGCAGAGCTCAGGAAATAGATTTGACATCATAGCGCAGTGAGTTCAGTTCCCCAGAGGTGAGTCTATGAGTGGAGTCACTTAACCCTGAGTCCCGGAGCGGGAAAGCTCCTGTCCAAACCCCAGAAATTCATTTACTGGGGAAATGACCTTGTATAACACCTGATCCAACCAAAAATAGAGCCATTTCCATTTCTTTTCCTACAGAAATGGACCGAAATGCTACATTAACTAACTATGCTCCAAATTATTTACATTTCGACAACCCTACGGGCCAGAGCAGTCAATGGCTCAATTTTCTGAAAGTATGATAGACCCATTATATTTCCACAGATATAACTTGTCCCACAGACTTTCACCAGGAAAAAAAAAAATATTATAAATGATTTTGTACTTTAAATTTCCCAAAATAGAGCCTTATCTGTATTTAAACAGCCCCAGGAGCCTCTGGCTAGCTCGTTTTCTTCCCAAACGCTTCTCTCCTCTGAGAAATCAGCACCTGTACAGCAGAGCACTGCCTGCAGCCGGTGAAGAGCTTTCATTCCACAGCTAATGGCTGCCCTCATCATAACACACCCTGCCATATGATAGAGGTGTGTATCGCCATGGTGACATATACCAGGTGATGCAATGTGAAGTGAAGCTGCCACGAAAAAGTCTGTTTATCAAGCGACAGCACCAACCTTCCCACAGTACCTACAATAAACCAATAAACAGCCTACTATCAGTCTATCCATCCATCTGCCTATACATTTTTCCACCTGTCACTAATCTGTCTGTGCATCCATTCATTTTTTCATCTGTCCATCTACCTATTCATCTACAGTATAAATCTATTTATTTGTTGTTCATCTGACATACTACCTACCCGTCTATCTGTCTACGCAGCTATCTATCTATTTTTCCATCCGTCTATGAATCTACCTGTCTACCCAGTCAATTATCTATATTCCTATCTATCTGTCTGTCTACCTACATGCCTATGCATCAAATTCTCTATAGTCCCATGTATCAATCCATTTAATTGTCTGTCTATCCATCTATTTTTTCTATTCATTTTGTCTGTTTGCCTATGTTTACTTGACTATCCATCTGTTTGTCTATGTGTTTTGTCTTCTATATAGTGGTCAATCTATTTGTCTATCCATCTATCCATTGTTTATATGTCTAGTGTCTATTAATCTATTATGATAATCTGTCTCAGTGTTGGGCAAGCTACTTAGAAAATGTAGTGAGCTAAGCTATCAGTTACTCTACATTGAATTAAGCTTAACTA
>JAUCMS010000038.1:16509089-16520836 GCA_032357445.1 Enteromius radiatus | reverse complement strand
GATAGATAGATAGATAGATAGATAGATAGATAGATAGATAGATAGATAGATAGATAGATAGATAGATAGATGACAGACAGAAGGACGGACAGATAGATAGATAGACAGATAGATAGATGGATGACAGACAGAAGGACAGATAGATAGATAGATAGATAGATAGATAGATAGATAGATAGATAGATAGATAGATAGATAGATAGATAAAATGAACGATAAAATGCACGAACGAACAATAGATAGATAGATACAAGTTAGATAGATAAAATGAACGATAAAACGAATGAACGAACAATAGATAGATAGATAGATACAAGATAGATAGATAGATAGAACGATACAATGAACGATAAAACAAACAAACGAACAATAGATAGATACAGCAGGCAGATAGAACGCTAGATGGATGGGTATTAGTTGACTAAATTCTGCATTGTTCTTCCATTACGTTGGTTGCCTTCTGAGTTTAAAGCTTTAATCACCACCTGCTGAGAGCAAATAAGACAGTGAGGCCTCCGCGGCGTAATTATCATGTACATACCTCTGAGCATACAACCTAATGATTTCACACGCCAGTGAGCACAAACCCTTTCACTGCTGACCACACTAATACCACTCTATTGATGTCTGCTACACACAGGGCACAGTCAAACAATGGGAGTGCATGATTGGACAGGTGCCTATTGTTACATCACAATGGGTGAAGGATTGCAGAGATGCTGATTGGACGAGGCACATCACTGTTGTTGATTATCAGACAGAGAAATGCAATAACGGCTTCCATTTAAAAACATCAGAAAGGAACTAGCTGTCCCGAATTTTTTTTTAAATCCTGCAGCTCAAATGAGCTTGTTTAGGAATTGTACAGCGTGACAAAAATGTGATAATTCTGTGTCACGCCAGCACAATAGAACCGCATGGATCAAATACCCCATGTATTGTGTTGAGCCAGATTAGCTGTTCCCCTCAAGTACACACACATTTAATGTGTTTCACTAGAAAAAAATCTTATTTGTGAAAAGGATGTAGATTTAAATGTGAACATCATTAATCCTTGACTGCACACCCTGACCTTTCTTAAGAAAAAAAGAAAGAAAGCAGTACATAATCAACCAATAAAACACATGTGAGGTCACAGCAGCCAATGAAATGCAAGACGGGTCACACACCAGCTAATAAAGCACAAAATGTAGCACACAGCAGCCAATGAAATGCAAGATTGTCCTCATAACCAATGAAATGCAAGAAAGGTCTAACAGAAGCCAATGACAAGCAAGACGCTGCACATAGCAACCAATGAAACACAAAACAAGGAATGAGTTACTGTACAAAAAAAATGGGTAATAATGTGTCTGTGGACCTTTTTAGCACACAAATATTTTATTTATTTATCATTGTCAAAATATTTTGTTTAAAGTTTAAGTGGAAATCTGAGACCCTGTATCTACTCACCACTTTTAATCACCGTTTTGCCTTGCACTAATTCATTTTAAATGGTCCTGCAGCGTGAACTCGAATACTTAAAGATACAGATATTTCACGTAGATGCTCATTTAGCGTGAGCTTATCAAATATGAGGCATAGTTATAAAAGAAATAGCAAAGCGCTGCTTAAAATAGTGTCAGCAAATATTTAGTGTAAACAACACAAATACAGAGCAGCCACTCCACAGTCTGCTGATTTCTTAGGAACTGGGTAACAAACACAAATCCAAACACTCACATGTACACACACACACACACACACACACAGTGGCTGAAATGGACGGTGCCATGCAAATGAACAGAATCATCTGAATCCTGTCTGGTTCCCATGGCAACGCAGAATGCCGCAGAGTACCTGTCTTTACCTACAACAAATAGACTCAAGTATGGAAACGAATAAAACACTAGAGTACGGCTCTAACACACTAATAGACACTCTGGCTGTGTTGATGACATTCCAAAAAGTATTCCACACTAAAAGGCATCAAGCTTTTACAAAGCATTAAAATCCTGAAGCTCGCTGATTAAAGTGTTTCAGGACTTTTTTTAGTGGCTCTTTGCAAATAATACATGCTCTTACTTCACAGTGCAATCAAACACTCTTGATTTAACAAATAATTACGATAATCTATCCATCCATCCATCCATCCAAAAATAAATGTGCCCTGTTCTTCACTGCTTTCACCCACTGCTCCGGGTGTGTGTTCACGTGTGTGTGTGTGTGTGTGTGGTTGATCACTTCTCACTGCTGTGTGTGTGTGTGTGTGTGTGTGTTTGTGTGTGTGGTTGATCACTTCTCACTGCTGTGTGTGTGTGTGTGTTTGTGTGTGTGGTTGATCACTTCTCACTGCTGTGTGTGTGTGTGTTTGTGTGTGTGGTTGATCACTTCTCAGTGCTGTGTGTGTGTGTGTGTGTGTGTGTGCGCGCACTTTGATGGGTTAAACGCAGAGCACAAATTCCTAGTATGGGTCACCATACCTGGCCACATGTCACATGTTTCCTTTCCTTTCTGTTTAACAAAACAAAACATAAAATAATAAAATATATAATAATTTAAAAAATGCACAGTAAATAAATAAAAACAATATTATTTTTAATAAAATCTGAAAAAAAAAAAAAACTAAATCTCTCAGGAATGACTCTATTGTTATTATCAGTGTTATTTTAAAGCTTGATGATTATGATTACCAAGGACTATGACTTATGAATGAAGTTAAAGAGTTCAGAGGGGTTGAGAGTTTAAAAAAAGGAAAGAATTAGAGAACTATATGAACTACAGCCAAGTTCTTAAAACAGCAGGCTGTAAAAGTTTGACAAAGTTTTTGTCTTTACTTTTTAATAATCCACTATCTAAAACGCAATGACCCGGTGAAGGTCTTCTTGTAATATATGGCAATTTAAGACGAGCTGGATTCATTGGGTTTAAACAGCACTGTGGAGCTCTCGGCGGATCTCGATGTATATGAGAGCGTCTGGACTGAAAGACAAGCAGGTGCAGAAAGAGCCGTCAGACGTTCTGAAGCTCAGATGGGCTTTTAATCAAGAGTCCTGCAGTTTTCACATCTCTGATAAATGCATGAGAGAGGGACTTCTGATAGGTCCATTAAAGCATTAAAGAGCGCTGACCGCATTTAATAGCTAAATAAATGCCGCTGATGATGGGAAAGAGTTTGAATGGCTCTTCTGCTGCTCTCGTGTGTCTCTGATATTACTGTACGTGTGTGTGTCCAGGGTTTAGAAATAACATTCAATAATGCAAGTAAAAATGGGCATTAACCTTTATATGAACTGTCACATAATACATGATTTAAATTGTGTTTAGTAATAAGTTTTGCTTAAAAAATAAATAAATAAATCCATGTCAATCCCACCTGTACATTTGAGGTGTAAGATTGTATTTATTTGTAATGAGTGGCCATGCTGAGCGTCACAACAACCTGCACTGTGTGTCAAAAATATAGCTATCAGGGGAGATCTGATAAATAATTACTATACAAAAAATGTTTTGTTTATATATGAAGAGTTTATTTGCAAAAATGGAAGCATGCTTTTTCATTGTGCATTAATCTCTGGGTTATTTTGACTAAGTTACACAAAACTATGTAAAAACAGCTAATTAACACAATGAAACATGATAACATAATAAAATAAAACATGATTTAAACATGGCCTTATCCGTTTTTGCAAATAAACTATATACAGTTTGATGTAAAGGCTTAAATCCACTGGTTCAATTTGGTGCAGTAATGTGTAATACTTTTCATATAAGGAGTGGAGAAATTGTTTTGAGATAAAATAATTAACTAAATAAAAAAAATAAAAAATCCAATTTGAATAAAACGTTAAATAAAAAAATTAAATAAAATACATTTATAATATATACAGTATGGAGTGAAAAAAAATGCAGCTTAAATAACAATTAAAAACCCTAAAAATTGGAATGAATAAATGCATGATTAATAGGGAAGGAGATAAGTAGAACCCTGGAAATTAAATAAACAATACTGGAAAATATAAACTATAATATTGTCTTAGTATTTAGTTTGTCTGATTTTGATATAATGAACAAAACCTAATAATCACACTCTCCTGCATTATTGAGAATAATTCAAAGAGCACTAACATCCTGAAACTTCCTATTAATGTTTAGATTTAATTTTGATTTTGAATCAAAGACATCCAACGTGGACTCATACTGCACATAGAGCACAAAATACTGGCCATTACGACATTTTTATGGCTGATAAATTCTCTCAATTTATCCACTATTTGCAGGTGAAACAAAACATTACATTAAATCACACTAAGACCCAACATAACAGGCCCGCTGTAATGACAGATAAATAAAACACTAGTGCTCTGACAGCCTCGTGCACGCTGATAAAGACGATCACCGTGTGATATGAAACATGTTTCGTGTCACCGTCTGGTCATCTCAGATGAGTCCTCTAACATTTATGAGCTCATAAATATGCATTAATGTTATGCAGGTCTGCAGGCTTGAATAAACATGACCATGTGATGTGTTATGAATGGCTGCTGACCACCAGACAAGCGAGAAGAAAAGTGGAGGGTGCTAGCAGATAAATATAGACACAAGTTTGAGCTCTGATCTCCGAGTGCCATTGAGAGACAGACAGAGAAAGAGCGGGTTACATCACACATACTGTCACAGAGGAACCTACAGATGATCCAGGACAAGACACGCCGCTCCAACTCTCAGACAGCTCCCATGATTCTCGGCAGAGAATCCATATATATATATATATTTATTTTTTTTTAACACTATTTTATTTTTTACCAAATTAGAGGCACAAATGTGTTCACTACTGAAGCTACTGCCCCAGTGACAAGCTGAAGTACTAGTGATAACTGGCCAACAAGTTGTGACAATGTAATCAAATCAGTTAGCGATGTCATCAAAAGTGCATTAAATTACACTAAAATATGTTCTCAAATGTAGTTTTTTGGTGGAAAAGTGGAAAGGGGATATATGGCTTCGAAAAAGAGAACAAGCATTTTTCGAGAAACATCACTTCTCTAGTAGAAACCGTAAAACATGTCCATCTAATGCATGCCACATAGACCAACAATTATAAAACAGCACAAAGAACACAAAAACCTTGTCCTGCACGAACGGCCTCCAACACACACGGTGAGGGACATTTCTCCTCGATTACAAATGCAAATAAGAAACATGAACAGAGACCAGTCCTACATCCACCGCTGGAGACAAATAACCTCTGAGTGTGAATATATTTGAATATCTGTATGCATGAAGCTGGGTCGGAGAGAGGAGAGTGTTCTTACCCCACTGTAGAGGAGCCAGCTGCAGATGTTCTAGTATGAGCTGGTTGAGGACGCCCTCCACGCTGGCCTCTCCGTGACGCTGAAGGGACGAGTGCACATTTGGTCAAGGAAAACATTGGCCTATCTGTATCACCTAAAACTGCTGCTGTACTGACTCTCTAACTTACTGATCGTTATCGTCTTTTTCCTGGAAGCGTTCAGAACAACAATCATTAAATTAGCCAAGCAGCGAGCATGGAGACGAGGAGGGTGTAGAAGGAGGTGAAATATTTGCACAGTGTCGAGAATAAAAGCTCATTACGTAACAGCAGTGATGCTATCAGAAGCCTCTGATGACTGTGAGCTGTGGAGTGATGCTTCTACTGTTCCTACAGTTAGATATGGACAGCTATTTTAATAAAAACTAATTGACTTTAAAGGAGTAGTCGACCAAAGATCTAAATTTACTCAAACTTTGGCTATTCAGGAAGCGCGTGATTTAGTTTTTTCAACAGGAACAGATTTGGAGATGTATAGCATCACATCCTCTGCAGTGAATGGGTGCCGTCAGAAAAATCGTATAAAAATGTCCACAAATGACCCACACGACTCCAGTCCATCAGTTAATCTTTTGCGAACCAAAAACTGCCATGATTTTAAGAACAAAAGGAACTATAATGCAAAAATCACTTGTATAAGGTTGTCTTGCTGTAGAGGCGTTCCAAGTGTTGTGTTCGGGACGAACACAGGAGTCTCCATAGAGACCCTCTTAATCTGAGCCGTTTAGGACAGTGTGGTGTTACTCTACCCCAAAATGAAAATTTTGCCATTAATCACAAAAGCTTTGCTCCTCTTCAGAACACAATTTAAGATATTTTGGAGAGAAATTAGGAGGCTGTGACTGTTTCATTGACTGCCAAGTCAAGAACACTGTCAAGGTCCAGAAAAGTATGATAGTGATCAATGACTTTATTCAATCTGTCTCCTCTGTGTTTCTCTGCATCACCAGAGCCATTTTTGTGAATTCTTTTTGACCATGTCTTTCATACTTTTCATACTTTGAACAAAGGGGTGGTAAGTGATTTTTTATTTTATTTTAGGGTGGAGTAGCCCTTTAAGTTTTATTTTCGAAAGAAAATGTCCCAGAAAAAACGATGGTCATTTCGATGCTTAATTTTCACAAAAATTGATTAATAATGAATGAAGGAATTAATATAATTTTTTTTTCCAAAAATTGTTTTCCAAAAGGCATATCTGAAAGGTCTTGGTACTATGTAAGGCTAATGTTGCTCAAGCTACTATTGTCTCTGTCTGTTTTCACTGATGCTTCCTTCACCAGCTACCAGGATGATCGTAAATTAAAAATGAAATACAAAGTTAAAACTGCATCTGAAAGCTATGTGAAGTAGCTGTCTGTTGTTGCTGGTTTGACCGAGCATGAGCTAGTGATGAGATCCACAAAGGGGCCTTGGAAACCAGCTCATTTGCATTTAAAGGGACAAACACATAAATGGAGAGTTTGGGCTTGTGCCCTAAACAAGCTTTTTAAAAAAATAAACTGTGGTGTATTTTGGGCTAAAACTTCACATACACACTGTGGGGGCATCAGAGACTTATCTTGTAAATATTAAGTCACCTTTAAAACGTCCATAATCCAAAATATTGCCCTTTTCAAAAAAGTTGTCTCGTCTGAATGACACAGTTTAAACACCATTTACAAAAAATGTCCAAAATATGTTTATTTTGATGTGAAAGGACAGGTGACAGATGTTTTGTTCACTCATTATTATGGATTATGGACTGGTACTTTAACTAGGAACTATAGTTTACACTTAAAAAGCATTTGTTTCTTAAAAACACAGTTTTTTGCCTCAAAAGACGTTAAGTGAGGATTATCGTGATGTTTTAATCAGCTCTCATTCTGACGGCACCCATTCACTGCACAGAATCCATTGGTAAGAAAGTGAAGTAATGCTACATTTCAGCTCTGATGAAGAAAGCAACACATCTACAACTTGGATGGCCTAAAGGAAACAAATAAAATGACCCAAACACTAGTAAGTGAGCTCAAGTTTCAGTAATTACTGACAGACTATGCAGACTCCCACTATGGTGGTCACACACAGATATATTTGTTTATGGTTGGTTGACTGGAATGATGGCATCTCTGACCCGCAGGCTCAGTATGAACTTGAACACATCCTGTGAACACAACCCTCATCTGTTACTCTTCCCATCTTTCTCTTCGCATCATTGTGATTTTACCCATGTTTCTACACATCCAATCGGTCACACTGATGCCATGCGCATAACCCCCTGGGACTGTATCTCTAGTGATTATTTATTATTTTGTAAGTGTCATTGAGCCTCCACAGTGGCAAGCGACTCGTGAAGAGAACAAGTGCTTGTAATCACGGGGGCGTTTAAACGCTAATAAAATTAGGGACGTTCAGAGCTTGTGTCAGGGTGTCAATCTCCTGAAATAAACGTGAGATGATGAACACCATTAGATGATGCGTAAGAAACCGGAGCGTCTGATTGGCTGCTGTAATTTTGGCAATTTGGTGGACGGACGTCAAAAGCCATTTTCATAGCTACACCATACATTTCTAAAGATTTCAACATAAATTATTTAATATATGAATTATTATTAATAAATTAGGCAAAGCTTAACCCTAAACTACATGTAAAAATATTATTTCTATATCATTATTATTAGTTTTGTTTTTAGTTAGGATCAATTTGTCCTCAAACTATAGATAAGTACATGTACTGTACACGTATACAAGCGCCATACGTTTGAACCATATGTCAGTGCATCAAGCTCAGTGTAAACGTGTCTCCTCCAGTATGTCCAGCTGTTAGAAACAGATGCTGTCAGACGGTCATCCTCACAGCTGTGACACACATAACATCCGTAACGCATTACATCACCTGAGTCACTCTACATACTCCAAAGCTCTAACAATGTAGAACAACAACTAAAAACTGCCATCTGAAAGCACTGGATTCATAAAACAGACTCTGACTGGATGAGCCAAGAGTTAAGGCACTAATGATGTGTAACTAAGCTGAAATCAACCCAGACTGGCATGGAAAACTGAAAGATTAAACCATTTAAAAGCATTTTTTCTATATGAACTATGCCAAAATAAAAAAAAGCTAAGCCTATTTTTAGACTAATGAAATACACATATAGTTGTTTATTATAATATTTTTTAGTTTATGCACAAATGTATGCAAAAGCTGAGCCTGTGCAGGGCAAGACTGTGTATGTCAATATAAGTAAGTTGAGTTACTCCATCGACTCCACAATGCAGCAACAAGGAGAAAGAGTAAGAGATGGTGTCATCAGGACAGCTGGTTTAGTAAAGGATATGATGGTCCAGTGGATGTCCAGAGTGCTGTTGATGAGTCCTCCCTGGACCTGCTGTCTCTTCTCTTCCTGCTGCCGTACTGTAGCCAGTCGCAGTGCATCGTGGTCCGTCACGGGCATGCTGTCAAAATCAAACTTATCCACCTGAATGGCCATCCTGCACAAACACAGAAGCACACAAAGGTCAAGCAAAGTGCTGTCATTCAGATCCACAGGAAAAAAATCCATTTGTTTCATGCACTCGTTTCAAACATCAGATTCCGTTTGTATACGCAATGTTCAGAAACCGCCAACACACACACCCATCATCATAAACGGTACACAAAAAAATGCACAAGCACACAAAACCACTTCAGGCTCATAGAAACGCCAATAAAATATCCTTGACATTTCCATGTTCTCCGTTATCAGCGATCAGAGGGAAAGACAAAGCGGGAGAGACAGAAAGAGCGATTGAGGGATGGATTAATGAAGGAGATAAGACCCTCTGGGGGGCTGTTGGGAGACGCTCTTATGGCTGGAGACGGATCGCAGCATCTCCGGAGAACAAAACATACCAGACAGAAAATATGCTAAAATATCAATCAATCAATCAATTAATGTTTTATATATATATATATATATATAATATTTATTTACTAAAAAAAAAAAAAAAAAAAAAAAAAAAATACATCATAATTTTATTTGGATGGATATATTTAAAATAATATTAATAATAAATATATAATATGTATATTTATTATTAATAGAAATAGAAATATATATATAATAAAATAAAGAATTAAATGTAATACATATAAAGATGGATAAAATAAAACAATCTAAGAATAGATTGAAGGATAAATAACCATAACGTCTAATAAAATAATTACAGTTTAGTTTGGATGGATGGCAGGATAGATAAAGTAAATACATAAAATATAGAAGGATATCCAAAATAAATGAAATGCATATAAGGGTGGAAAAAAATAAATAGAATGATATATAAAATAAAATAATAAAAAAGATGGATGGATGGAAAAATAGATAAATACATGGAATAAATACAAATAGAAATAGAAAATACATATAAAACGATGGACAGATTAAAGGATAAGTAAAAATAAAAATAAAAATAAATAAATACAATTTTGTTTGGATGGATGGAGGGAGGGTAGATAAAAACATTATACCAGAAGGGTGGAAAAATAAAATAGATATTAAGGATAGATGGAAGAATAAAATAGAATAAAATAAAATGGACAGACAGACAGACAGAGCACATTCATGCCATGTGATTGGGGCTTTATTGACTGCTATGTTCCTCTCTGAGCAGATGATTGAGGCAGCTACAAGAGTAACAGTGAAGCTTGGCTGAGCACACAGCGCTAATGGAGAGATCTGACTCCACACACATCCTTCCTTCATTCACTCACTCACTCACTCACTCATCCAGTCCACAGAAGACAACAGGCTGAGATCCCTGCAGACGCTGATACATAATTCATCACACACACATTAAGGAAAACACAAACAGCCTGTGGCGTGCAGGACGGAATAATTATCTGCCGCTCTTCTAGAGGCTGGACTCCTGACACTGAAGCTCTCCTCTGTTTGTGTGTTTGTTTCTCACTTTGACATGATTTCGTTGATCTTCTTCAGGTTTATTTTAGTGTCCTGCTCTTCTACACGGTTTCATTATTTCGCTCTGCTAGTGTTTGATTCGTTCACTGGCTTGTATTCATTTGGTCAATTTCAGTTTCGTTTGTTTTTTTAATTAATTCTTTCTTTTTTTTGTTTGTTTGTTTCTTTCATGCTTCTCGCCTTATCTCCTTTTTTTATTCCTTCCATTTTTCAGTCCTTAATTGTGTTCATAGTTCCTTCCCTTCTTTTATCCGTCTACCTTTCTTTCTTTTCATACTTCCTTCCTTCCGTCCAAACTCCCTCGCTTTCCTTTTTTTTTACCGTACCTTTGTTTTGTTGTGTTCTTCCTTCCTTCCTTCTTTTCTTCTGTCCATCCATAATTTTAACTGCCTTATTTTTTCTACACTACCTAACTTCCTTTTTATTTTCTCTTTCCTTAATTGTCCTTCGTCCTACATCCATCTTCCTTTATAACCTCCCTTCTTTCATTCCATTCTTGCTTCCTTCATTTTGTCATTCCTTCCTTTTCTGTCCTAGCTTCTTTCCGTTTTTGATTTATCTTCCTTCCCTTTTTCATTCCTTTTATCCTCCGTCCCTCTTTGCTCTTCATTTCTACCTTGCTCTTTCCATTCTTCCTTCCATCATTTCTTCTTACCGTTTTCCCTTCCTTCCTTTTCCTTCCCTCTGTCCTTTGGTGATCTTCTTTCCTTCCCACCATTCTTCCTTCTTTCTCCCTGTTCTTATATTCCATTCTTTTTCACTCTAGCCATCATGCATCCTTTCTTTCTTCCTTTCTGTTCTACCTTCTTCATTCCTCCCACCTTCCTCTCTTTGTCCTTTGTGTGTTTAATGCAGTCAGTAGTGATGTTTATGAGATAAGAGGTTAATGTCAGTGAAGAGGCTGCAGGTGTCTTGAGCTGGACACTGATGGACGTGTCAGTAAATGTGATCTGATTCACGTACTGTATAAACTACTCCTGTAAAACAACACACGGGTGAAAGGAGACGCAGACACTGATAAATACAATGTCTGAGATGTGATCTGCGATCTGGAATCTCACAAGAGAACTCCAAAACAAAGATGTCTCACCGCTAAACATGAACGGAGCTCAGAAAAACTCACAGAAATGAGAAGAGAAGGAAAAATCCAACTCTACAGAGTAATGAACCCAACCGCAGAGAGATGTGAGGCTCACAACAGCAACCCAGAAAGACACTCCACTGAGAAAACTCAATTCAGCAGTTACACTGTAAGATTCAATAGTATACCTTACTTATATATACTTCGTCACCTTTACTTAGTTGTTATAGTTACAAGGATTCATTAAGTTACAGATGATTTTTGGCAAGTAAACTGACTCACTTGCTGCTATGAGTAAGCCTTACTAACAAGGTTTTAAAGTAGTGCTGGGCAATGATTAATCGCGATTAATCGCATCCAAAATAAAAGTTTTTCTTTACATAATATATTTGTA
>JAUCMS010000038.1:16478230-16499027 GCA_032357445.1 Enteromius radiatus | reverse complement strand
TTTATGTCTTATGGTGTTGACTCTTTTAGTGTTCATACAAATATTTAGACATAAAGTTTACTGACAGTAAAAACAGTCAGAGGACGTTTCTTTTTTTGTTGAGTATATATACAGCCTTCAGGCTTTTGATATTTTGATATGAAAAAAAAAAAAATATATATATATATATATACACAGTATACACACATACATGCATACATATATATACATATATATTATCTTTTTATATACATCAAGAACACAATGTTTGTACTGTATATGTTAAACTTACAATTTCTTCAAATTAAAAATTAAATTAAAAAATTAAAAATTTTTGAATATAGATATTACACCATATATAGTATAATTACTATATACACACACACACACACACACATATATATATATATATATATATACATACATACATACAAACAAGAATAATTATATAATAAAGCAAATATTTTAAAATATTAGATAAATTCTTAATTTTTAAATACTAAACAAACTGTATTGTACTATAAATCAAGAATATATATATATATATGGTTAATAATTATTAATTGTTGAACTTCTATAGTTTAACTTTAACCCTATAACAGATTTTTGGGATGAACAAAGACATTACACACTCCTTTTCTAAACCTGTTGTCCTCTTAGGGATGTAATGAGGTGTGCTTCACACATTTAGTGCTGCTATTCTTAGCGCACCTGAAGCCATCAGAGAAACACATGCACTAACAGACTGCTGAATATTTCACACCCATTCACCACAAACAGGACTTTGCATTTCTGCGTGCCGCTGTTCCTCTTGGCCAGTGTCCAGTATGCCGAATGAAACTTTCTTGGCCTCGTGCGGAAGAATGAGCTAATCATAATTTGAGGTTTACAGCCATTGCTTGAATAAATAAAGTTCAGAATGAGGCACACAAAGCAGTGCTGAGAAGGCTACTTTCAAGCCGCAGCCAAGCTAAAATCTGCTCATAATTTACAGCAGCACAAATACACTGACAGTCAAGCCATTTATACACACACACACATATATATATATATATATATATAAAGAGAGAGAGAGCGTGAGAGACAGAAAAACACTGTGTGAAACGCAGTGTGTGTGTGTGCGAGCAGCCGATCCATCCGACAGAAATGACAGATGATCTAGATGACTGAGACAGCAGATATTATTACAGCTAATGAGTCACTTCAAGTGGTCATTACTAAGGTGTGATCAGTCTCTCTCTCTCCACATCCATCTCCATCAGTCTCCACCTCTCTGTCTCAGCAGCAGTCATTCATATCCACCTCAGCTGTATCACACTGAGCATCAGCGTTCAAGTCACCCAGAGCAGAGTGGCTTCTTCAGAAATGACCTTTGTGCCTGTATTCATTCAGCAGACGTGACCTCCGCCTTCATAATGCAGCTGAGCACTCATTACTATTACAGGGCAGTGCGTTTGTACAGTACATCATGTTTTAAACTACCTTAATGGACGGATGGTGAGGTTTCGGAGTGCTCTGGTGCTGTTTGCCGACACGATATGAGGTAAATGTATTGTTTGATACCTGGTGGCAGGTAAAGTGCTGACTCGTGTGAAGAAAACGGAAGGTTCAACATCCACTCTGACTCCCAGACTGAGCTCGCGGTAGTAGCCCTCCACCTGACCGGCTCCTCCGCTGTATTTAAAGGTCAACACAGCCTCCAATGTCTACAGAAACACACACAGAGAGAGAGAAAACACATGACTGAAACAGACCAGACTCATGGAAGCACAGAGCATTTCACTTCCAACTGAAGAAAGCAAATCAATAACACACAATCACATGACCTTAAACAGGAACATTAACTCTGGAGTCTGAGGTGATTTTGGATCAGTTACTCATCATTTTAAACTCTTCACGCTGGTCTTTTTCATACCATGAACACATGTAGAGACTGCCAAATCGCCAAGAATAACATGAAAGCACAATAAAAAGCACCGTATTTGCAGTCCATGTATCTTGTGCCCTGCTCCCAGTCGTCTGATTGATTTGTATGAGACCCCCAAAAGAGACCTCAAAAGATTTGAAGTTTGCAGAAGTCATATCTTCCCTTTGGTACATTTATGGTACTTTTTTACTCTTTTATGCAGCTTGAAAGCCACTGGTAGCCTGTGCCCGCTCATACTTCCTGTGATGCTACATTCAATTTTGCGAGCAATTTCAATTTCTGGCCAAGCTGCCATTTTAGAGCATTTCTGTTCCCAAAAAATTGGGAGCCAATGAGAAACGAGCTCCCCCCACTGCCGGCACCAGAGAGGCGGGTGTAACGCGATGACGCAGTAGTTCTGCGATCGGAAACCATAACGTTACCTGGCGTGTACCGAGCAGCAACAATCGTTCGACTCTGCTGTTGCAGCTGTTTTGAGACATTTTCATGACAGGTTTTCTTTGAAAACGGAGCAGAAGTAATTAAAGTAAGTAAAGACATTTTCCTACTGCTTTAATGAAGCTAGCTATAATTGGTTACGGTGTCTTTAGATTCCGTCGCTACGCATACGTCATCGCAATGAGTCTGATTGGTTGTAGATTCGTCCAGTAGAATACAGAGGCATTTGATGGACGCAGGTTAAGACCGGCTCCCAGAAGGCGGATAGCAAGGCAGCTTGGCCAGACTAAGCTCGTACGAGCCTTACAGTCGCGGCAGCCAAGCTAAGCCACCGGTCACTCTCTGCCTTAGTTGCATGGGGAAAAAGGAGCTCTGATATTCATACTTTACATGAAATAAAGTCCAGTTTGAATAGAAAATTAATAGTGAAAAATTCATAGCCGGTACGAAGGACAGAATTCGAAAGAATTCTAAGAGACAATTGGTCTCATTCACTAATAATTGCGTACCTTTTTTTGGATGTATACACACATTTGAACTCATGAAAACATTCTGCCTAATTCACAAAACGCGTGTACGCACATGAACTTGTTCTTAAAGGGACAGTTCACCCAAAAATGAAAATTTGTTGTTTATCTGCTTACCCCCAGGGCATCTAAGATGTAGGTGACTTCGTTTCCTCAGCAGAACACAAACGAAGATTTTTAACTTTAACCGTGGCAGTCTGGTAGTCATTTAATGGAAGTGGATGAGCACCAGACCATATACACGTATACACGCAACAGATCACTTCCGGCGTTTGCGTATCCTACGCCAAAGTGCGCTGAGCACGAGCCAGAGATGGTTTGGACATGGTTGTCTATCAGAGGTAAAAAAAAAATGATATAAATACTGTTCAGTTTCTCACAAAAAAATTATTGTTTCATGTCTTAAGACATCAATGTATCGTCACGAGCCACAGGGTGTAATTTGGAATTGTCTGTGCATGTTTTTTTTTTACTTTGAAAGGCTTGGTGTCCATCCACTTCCATTAAATGACCACCAGACTGCCACGGTTAAAGTTAAAAATCTTCGTTTGTGTTCTGCTGAGGAACAATGTCACCTACATCATGGATGCCCTGGGAGTAAGCAAATAAACATCAAATTTTCATTTTTGGGTGAACTATCCCTTTAAACTCGTTCTTCAATTAGTGCATTAAGTTAGCACGAGGTTAGTCATTTGCATAATACACGCCCAAATCAGCTCCGTATAAGGTTTTCCTGCAAAGTGGCACTTGTTCAGAGAAAGTCAATTATGGCACCGAATCAAAATAAAAATAACTTTACCGATAATTGTCTCAGCAAACATATCTGTGCGCACTCTGAAGACCTCTAATTATATTGTATTAATTACTTTTCCCCCACCCTGTAAATAACATGTCTAATTATATGTAGGGTTCTTTATACATCCTTATAAGGCCCCGATCGTACATGATTATTATGTATGTGTGGTATGAGTTGTTTAGAATACATTTTAGTATGAAAGTTTTGGATGAATCATGCTTTATTTGTGAAAACGCACATTTCACGCAAAAATGTGTGCGCATGCATGTTAAGTGAATGAGACCCATTGGCAAAATTGCAAAATATAAACCCAGAATTGTGAGATATAAACACTCATTTTACAATTTTGATATTTTTTCCCCCTCACAATTCTGACTTTACATCTCACAATTATGTTTTTTATGCAATACTGTATATTAAAATTGAGACATCTCACATTTCTGACTTTATTTCTTGTTATTGTGAGTTTATGTGTTGTGATCAGATATGGAATTATGTTTTAAATTCAGAATTGTGAGATTTTTTCTCACAATTCTAACACAATAATCCCACATTTCTCACTTGTTTTCTTGCAATTCAGAGTTTATGTCTCACAATTATTTTTATTTTAGAATTATGGGTTTAAATATCACTACTTTCTTATTTTCCTCCAAAGAGAGAGAGAGAGAGAGAGAGAGAGAGAGAGAGAGAGAGAGAGAGAGAGAGAAAGCAAAATCAACTTGTTTTCCCCCCCAAAAAATTCTATTTTTTATATCTCCCAACTCCAGAGTTTTATCTTGCACAAAAGAAACAAAAAAAGTCAGAAATATGAGCTATAAATGCAGAACTGTGAGGAGAAATTAATTATTGTGAGATATAAAGTAAAAAAAAAATCTTTTTTTATCCCATGGTGATGACTACAAAGAATAGAAAATAGAAAAGATTAAACAAATAGGATGAAGAAACAGAGGAAACTCTGGTAATGAAAGAGTGAATGCAGAAAGAGGAGGACAAGCTGAGTCAGTCCGGGGGCTGAGAGAAAGTGTGTGTGTGTGTGTGTGTGTCATCTTGGCCTTCTCTCGCTGCTTATTGCTAGAACGGCAGATTCTTCCAGAACAAACTTTCCCATTTTCCCCATGTCTCTGTAATCTCTGTAATCTACTTAAAAGGGGGAGCATCATGTAAACATTATTTAAATTGTTAAAGTGCATCTCCTGCTTAAAAAGCAACAGTGAAACATTTTAAAATTCCATCACTGCTGTCACTCATCTCGCCTCGTCTTACCAGACCACACCAGAGCCTCATCACGTAAATGGAGTTCAGAAGTGTAAAAAATGCTCAAAACTGACAGTAAATACATTTATAGCATTACAAAAAAATACATATATTTATATATTTATTATTATATTTATATAAAAAAAATATTAAAATAATTCAGGAGGGAAAAAGTTTCCATAAAAATATTAAGCAGCACATGAAATGGCTATAACATTGATAATAAGAAGAATGATTTCTTAAGCACCCAATGCTTTCATATATTAAACAGAAAAAAAGCTATTTTAAACTGTAATATTACTTCAGAATATTGTGCTTTTACTCCATTTTTGATCAAATTAATTCAGCAACGGTGAGGTGGTTTTTTTTTTAAAGGGAAAGAAAAGAAAAAAACTAAAGAAAAGAAAGCTTATCAAACTATAATATAAATAACAAATAACATAACCGATAAAAAGATTATGCACAGTGTAGACAAAAAGAAAAAAAAAATAGATGAACATAAACAGAAAAATAAAAGCAGAAGATAAAGATACAGCACACAGATATACTGTATCTATTTTATCTACCACTTGTTTCCCAGCTGACTGATGAAATCCTGAGCACAGACTATTTTGAGGATTCTCGTCATTGTGTGTAAAAATAACCATTTATAAGGGTGATTTTCACAGATTCATGTTTTCATATCAGATGTGAAATAGGAACATCACCATCTCTGGGCAAGAAAGATCCGAGCAGCAGATGTTTTCCAGCAGAGCTTCTTAAATGAGGGACCGACAGCATCACTTCTAAGTTTGAGAGGATGAGGAGGCAATAAAACTACAGAACGAGGAAGAACAGAAGACAGAAAGAAAGAAAGATCTAAAAGGAAGAGATATCTCATTGGCCTCATGAGCCCTGTGCAGACCTCTGCCTCTGAGAGAACAGACAGAGTGTGTGTGATGCTGGTGTGTTTCCTGCAGGGCCCACTGGAGTGATCCACATTCACCCTCCTGTTGTGTGAAACCTTACCCCGTTCAATCGCTACGCTCTACTGAGTGTGTGTGTGTGTGCTCGCTGAGAGCTGCTGGCCTCCAGGGAGAAGCTATTTCAATCACACAGAGAGCTAAAGATAGAACAAACCATAGAGAGAGAGAGAGATGTGCTGACACACAGTGAATTTAATAGCCCGAGAGGATATATACTGATGCTGAAAGAACTAATGAAGAAATAGATTAATCAACTAAGAAATTAACTCATTATTTTAAAAAATAGTTTAAATGTACAAATTAAATTAATCTGTGAATTTAATGAACAAAGAAAATGCACAATTTAAAAATGACTAATGAACAAATACATGAACAACAAACAAATGATCAAACAATAGCTATAAAAATAACACATGAATGAATAAATCAAATCAAATGAGTGCATGGATTCATAAAATAATGATTATAATTACCAAACCAATACATGTACAATAAATAAAGGAACTAATGAGCAAAAGAATTTGAATTAATGAACAAACACGTGAATGAATGAATGAACAAACGAGTGAACAAACATGAATGATGAATGAATGAAAAATACTGAACTCGAACAAATAAAAGAATAATAAACGAAATAATTAAATAATAATTAAAAATAATTAAATAAACATATATATATATAAAATTGGATTCAAAGTAATGAATATACAAATAAATCAACTAATGAATAAACAAATAAATGCACAAAACAATTACTATTAAACAAAAAATAAAAAGTAATTTATGAACAAACTATTCTAAAATATAAATTAACAAACAAAACATACCATGATTAAAAAAAATAAATAAAAAATTATATATTGTCATATTTTATTTTATATATATATATATATATATATAAAATATGACAACAGAAACAAGCAAATGCATGAATGAATAAACAAAGGAATTAGTGATTTAAACTCAGTAAACATATTTTTACTAATTTATTTGTTTAATCATTCATGCATTTGCTTGTTTATATTGTCATTATTCTTTATATTTATAGCTTTGTAAACATATGTTGCTTACATAGTCAGAAAGACTCGGGGGGGGGGGGGGTGATTAAGAAGGATTTAAATAATGTTAAAGAAAGATTAAACAAAAAAACGAACAACTGAAAAAAAATAAAAAATAAAATAAACAACCTAATGAACTAACACAAATTAAAGCTAGTCAACAAAAAAAGATGAATGAACAATAAATACATGTAGTAAGAAGGGAGCAGATGAATGAACTGACTCACATATATGTGAATGACTGGAATAAGATACAGGCAGACTAAATGAAACTCTGGGATGTTACTGAAATGAAATCTTGTGTGAAACTAGATCTTCAGGCTTCATAAACACAGAGCAAAGACCTTCGGGCTGAAATGGATGAAAGTTGAAGAGCTCCAGCGGGAGCGTGATGGTGATCACCTCACACTGTCAGAAGCACCGCTGCAATATTAACCACAGAAATATTCTGCTCATGCAAAAGCAGACGCTCGTTTAACCCTTCTGAAACGCCCGCTGCCCCTCAGTCATGTCCTAACGGTTATTAAGACCCCAGAGTTTTACGGCTTACAAGAGGAGGATGTGAAATCCAATACACTTCATAAAGATCTCTGACATTTTCATTTACATCCTCCTTACAGACCATTACTACAGAGAGAGAGAGGGAGAGGGAGGGAGCCCTTAATGCTTTTGCAATATGTACTCCAATAGTCACGCCAATACAGCAGCAATGAACTGAAACTGAACTAAATTGAGATATATATATATATGTGTGTGTGTCTCTGTGTGACTGTCACAGTCATCTCAATGTCAGCCTAAAGTGCTGATTACTCTTCATCTCTAGTCATACTAAGCTGTTCTGAAGAGAAACACAGAATATGGCTACAGTATGTACGAAAGACCGGAAAGAAGCGAATTCTCATGTTTTTATGACCTATTTCTCAGATAGCCTGAATAGATGTGTGTGTGTGTGTGTGTGTGTGGGGTCAGATCCTGATAACAGCAGGTTATCAGATGTGTTTATCAACACTGGTCTCTAGTGACCTTTATGTTGTAAAAGCAGGTCTCTATGGCATTAGGTTACCCAGACACACACACACACACACACACACATAAACTTTACTGTAAAAAAATTCAATGTCAATTCAAGCTGCTGATTTGTAATGTCAGTAACTAGTGACCAACAGGGCTGTTGCGATAACTGAAATATGAGCATAACCACAGAGAAATACAACAACAATATCAGAAATAACTGTTCTATAGACAATCTTACATCAGGTTATTTATTTTGTTGTGCTGTGGCTTATTTTCATTGTGTTGCACTAATTTAATTGAGGTGTGGATCACTTTCATCTTGTTCTAATTTTATTGTCTTGTGTCTTATTTCCATTGTGTTGTGGCTTATTTCTGTTGTGTGTGGGGGTTTCATTGTGTTGTGCATTACTAGGCCAACATATTTGACAGATTATATACTTATTTGCTGCTTTTTCAGGAGTCTGATGTTTAGAAAGCGAAAAAAGCAGCATTTATGTGGAATAGAAATCATTTGTAGCATTATAAAAAAGCCTTTACTGTTGCTTTTGATTAGTTTAATGCATCTTAAGTCTAAGGCAGAAACATCTGCTAGAAACTACCAGTACAGTTCAGTGGTGTGTGAACAGGGCATTAGGGTTAACCGTTTCCAAATGTTAACCCTAACAATGAGCAATAATAATAGCGCTGAAGCAAACCAAGCACGTTCAAAGCCATGTCTCAGTGACAGCCTGCTGTCTTACACACATTCTGACACACTGACAGCCAAGAAACCAGCTGTTCATGCACAACACACACACGCTGGCATCCATGTAAAACACAAACAAGCCAGACTGAGCCATCCATCAAATCACACACACGCATGAGTGAGTGTGTGCGTGTGTGTGTGTTTGTGAGAGTGTATCAGCATATGGAAATCGGTTCAGTCTGGTTGGCCAGATTACACACATGGACTGAGATGCACACGGCATAAAAATACACTCAAAGCCAAAATCAGCTATGATCTCTCTCTCTATATATTATATTATATTATCAGACTACACTGCTTGTGGTGTGTGTTTTCTATTCGGTGCAACCGAATTTTTTATTTTTTTTTCATATTTAATTTAGTGCTCCGAAACTTACATAGACACTCGAAACAAACAAATGCATACACACACGCACAAAAATACAGTAAAACACACTCACAGAGATCCTACCTAGAGATAGAGACAGTATATAGTAACTACAACTATTTAGTTGTCTATGGCATGTCTTCATTCAGACAGCTAGGTGACTGTGTGTGCGCTTCGTTTCTTGAGGGCCGACGGCACCCATATAAAACTAGGAAAAGGCCACACTCATCAGTTGCTAAGATACAGTTGTGTACTTCATACAACTGAAACGAACAAATAAATACACAAATACAAAACTGCGTGTGCACTTTCTAACACCCAAATCTAGTCCTAAATAAAACCTCGTACACACACACACAGCGCGGTGTTGCTAGCATTTCCATGGAGACGCAGATGGTGCGCTCAAAGCCTCAAAGGAGTTTCGCTGTTTATTTTCAGACCTGATGCTTTTAGTTTTCATTTAACGTCTATCTTAAATGACATTGCGTCTCTTGATTGGCTAAAAACAGAAATGTGAGTAGCCATATGCTTTTTTTTTTTTTTTTTTAAGCAATTTATTATTTTTGTCCCTTTCAGGGTTTATTTATGTTAGTCAGGTTCCTGTCCCAAAGAAAAAGCTCAAATGCTTTCTTTTGTTTTGTTTATTTTTTTCATAAATCATAAACTCAGATGTCATTCAGTAAATGTTCTTTAGTGGAAAGCAATTATTGGGCTTACATTAAAACAGTTTTTATAGTATAACAAACTCTTATTACAAAAGACCTAATGAACTGACAAACTGGAAGCTTTTTTACAGCTGAAATTAATCTTTAATGGTGTTTGCAAAGGAAAGCATAACTAGTATCATTGCTGATAATATATAACAATATAATGTTTGTTTCTTTTTACTGCCATTACGAATTTATTCATAGTAAGTCACTAACTTACAATGCCTTATCATTGGTGAAAATGAGAGTAAAAAAAAAAACTTAAAATACTTCATAAAATAATTGTATATAAATATAAATGAATAAAAACAACCCCAAACTTTTGAATTATTGTGTCCATTATAAAGTTGAAAATGTAGTTTACTGTGAAAAAATGCTTTGGATTGGAGTTTAACAGATATCAGAACCACTCTTGGGCTCATGAAGAGGATCTAATCTGATGACTGAAGAGGAAATGCCACTCTGCACCGAGACAAGTCCCAAGAAACAGCTGTAGCAGAACGAGTGTGCATCAGACTGGTACAATTACACAACTTCATATAATAAATATGTTTTAGATGCATTTCTTAATCTTCATACATGTCAAATATTTTATATTTTTATAATGTATTAATTACAATACTTTGAGTAATATATTGTTTATGGGAGATTTCATTGTGAATGTGAACATGTCCTGTTATCAGGTCAACTCCTGTTCAGTTAACCAGCAGAAAGCAAATGTAGCCAAGAAGAATCAATGTTGTAATCTTAATGGATTCAACACTGCAATAAAGTATGAACATGAAACATTAATAACAACGCATGCGTTCAGGAGGTTACACATGGTACCTTTTTACAACATCAATTTGAAAAATATTCAAAATCTCTAAATATTTGACATAATATCAACTATATAGTATTATTCGTTTCCTTTGAGAGATTATATTTATTATGTTTGAATACAATCATGCACAATAAGACCAGACCAGAGTATTTTGTTGAGAATGTTTTAAACTGAAATCTTTCTTAGCTTCATCTCCTTTCACTTGTAAAGGTCGTGTCTTGTTTATGAGGATCTGTTCTGCTAAGATGATCTTTAGAAAAGACTGAGCTGCATTCACGCTCACACATGCGTAACAGCTAAATAAATGTGCATTTAATCAAACTTCTCCCTGGATTTTAAACCCGCTTCATTTTCCAATCCGGTCCACTAAGGGTTTTGTGTCAAATGCATACTTTTTGTGCTATTGATAGGTTGAAGCATAGTGCATCTTGTACATGCCCGTGTGTGTGTGTGTTTCCCTGCGGTTGGCTGCTGAAAGTGCTTACACAGTAGTCAGAGCTACAGAATAACTGCCATACATCATCTCACAGATGAGCTGCCAGACACACACACACACATACACACACACAGGCACGACTCCAGCTGCTGATACGGATCTTCCCTCTCTCGCTGGGTTTCGTCTCTCCAGTCTCCACTAAGTGATCGCATCACTTGCCTCTTCACCTGCCCCTTCAGCCTCCTGATGCCCCAGCTGCCTCTCTCAGACCCACACAGTGAGAATGAATCACCTCAAACTGGACCCAATGGGTATGAGAGGTGCAGGAGGAGAGGAAAACAGGTGGGAGAGTCAGCTTTTTTTACTTTACAAGGCTTATTTTACAAGCATTTCTTCGTCTTCGATGTACGCTGCTATTCATAAGTTAGGTGTCAACTATTAGTGCCCCTATTATGGGTTATGAAAGGTTTGTAACAGGTTGATGAACGCAAGGTCAAAAAAGATTTATTTATTTTGACCTTATTTATGCAATGATTCGTTTTTCCAAGCCTCTTTGGATATTGGTTGATTTTTTTACTTACAGCAGGGTTTGAGAGCTTTTAACGCTTCAAAAGCGACATCTAGTGGCAAAGAATGAATTTGCATTTTCATCCAGAGCAACAACATGAAACGGCTTGAGACTTGTTTTAAAAATGACTAATGTGAATGATTCAGAATCAGTTCTTTCTTTTGAGAGACAATAACTTAATACACTTACAGATTTAAAACTTTGCAGGATGTTTTCACTCACTTAGAGCTGTGTTACACACTAGGTCATTAAAAAAACATAATAGGTGCACTTTAATTAAACTTTTATTCAGAATTGACAGTTATGTCAGATATGCAGCACACCCGTTTTGTTTCATGAGGACCAAATAATCATTTTAGAATCAAGACTAAAGCAACAGCAGTGAAATGGTTAACAATTTAAGTTGCTTTTTATATACAAGTAAAAATATTTACAGTATTTTTTTTTTATCATTCGAATGCATCATAGCTAAATAAAACCCTCACCTCACTACTAAAATACTTTTTTTAAAACCACAATATTTACCATCATAACATCCCCATAGAGTGATTCAACCAAAATTAGCTCACTTCTAGGGACGCAAAGTATTGCTACACAGTGCTGGAAAGCCTCCCAGTGCTGTGTGACTCATATCTGGAGTCTGTGGTGAAAATATCTCCTCACATCACTAACGTGTTTGGTCTTTAGAGCTTTCATTTAAAGACACACCTGCCTGAAGCGAACGAGAACGAGTGTGTGTTCTCATTCATATCAAGTTTAAACTTTAAAACTGTGATTTTTTTTTACTTAACATGCTACATCTGTGCACAGATATCCTGCATTATGGGTTAATTTAATCCGAAGTAATCGAACCAACCAACTACAAAACAACAAAAGAAAATGCTAAAGTAAAAAAAAAAAAGCAGCATCTAGCTGTGCAAATCTATGCGTGTGTGAAGACGGATAGTCAAAGCAGCATGTCAGACTTCATAAACCCTGATGATCATTTACTTTTAACGTTCCTGTTCATCTTCAATAAAGCTGTTCTGGATATAAAAGAGTGCTTTTCATTTCCTTTACATGCACAAAACAAGTAAACAAACTAATCACGAGGCTAAATGATGAAATATGCTATGTGTGTGTGTGCTTGTATGACTGCTAACTCACAAACGCAGCGGAGCGTGTCGAAACCAAACAGCTTAATTTTAGAGTTTGTGCCCTGCAGTATCGGTCACGGGCACATTGTGCTGTATCGTACGAATTCGCACGCCGTCAGGGGTCACATGTGATGACCCGTTTCCATACCGGGAGAAAATGAGTCATTAATCTACTGAACTGAACTCACATCAGAGCTGGTATCGATTCACTCTCTCTCCAGTACCACCTGAGGAATTATTAAAATGCTTCTTCACAGTCTGGACGAAGAAACAGTGACGAAATTGCTTGTGCTGTTTTTTGTACATTTCGAAACCAGAGGAGCAAACACTGGGAAAATACAGATGGAGGAAAACATCCTCGAAACAAAGAGATCGAAAAGGAAGAAAGAGTGTGAGAGTCTAAATCTAACTTGGATATGGGATGCGATAAATTGTATGTTTATCATGATTCATTTACGTTAAACGGCACAGCAAAGCACCATCAATTCAGCCAAAATAATCAAGGAACAAACATGCAGTGAGCAGTGAGTGTGAAGTAGTTTGTGAATGACATTCCGACTGTCAAGAAATCTACTGAATCACTGCTGTTTGTCTTCGAAGAAATTGCCCTTGGCGAGCAGCATGCATTCTTCGCATCTCTTGCGATGCTTTGACAGCAGACAAACACATGTGGCATTCTGCACAGCTTGTGTTTGATAGTAAATCTAAAGGGATAACCGTGAGTAAAATCATGCTTTCCAACAAATCAAAGGATGTTCACCCAGTTGCTCACCAATGGAGCTGATAAAAACATCACAATAATCCAGTCCATCAGTTCATGTCTTGTGAAGCGAAGGGTTTTAATAAACAAATCCACCACTGAGATGTTTTAACTCAAAATACAGGCCCCTAATAACGCTTTCTTACTTTACTTGTGAGGACTCTCATTCTGACGACACCATACAGAGGATTTACATCATTTCTCAGAATAGTATTTGTATTTTTGTATTTTCATTTTTGGGTGAACTATTCCTTTAAATCACTTTTGCTACAATCTGAATTCGGATGTTGTACATTATTATTTGTGCTAGTACAAGCTGAACCCATTTATGGACCACCTGGAATAGGGTCCAACAATCATTTTTGTGAATGTAACACCTCATATGGCTTTGAAGGAAATGTACAATAAGATGATAAGATCTGTGGTGTATCTTCGCTTCTTCAACTATGAGCTATAGGTTCTTTAAAAAAAAAAAAAAAAAAAAAAAAAATTTTTCAAACTTTTTTTTTTTCTGGTCAATCTCTTGGTTTTACTGAGGGTGATTTTTTTTAAAGCTTACAAGTATTCTGTTAACAAATTATTTAGCTATACAAACTATATTAGGATTAGTATTAGCAAAAAAAAACTTCTGTTACAGGTGTCAGTCAATCATAATTTTGATAAATTATATAAAAATCATTTCATAAATTATGATTTATGACACACTATTTAAATTAGGTCGGTTTTATTTAGATGTATTCAGTTAGATGTAGGTCAGTTATATATATATATATATATATATATATATACATACATACACACACACACACACACATACATATACATATATACACACACACACACACACACACACACACACACTTTTTAATAAAAGAATCTAAAACAAATATAGTTGGGTAGAATTCTGAAAATAAGCAAAAACAAAAAAAAAAAAAAGATGTTAATAATGAGACATTAATGATTAATACTTTTACCAGTGGCAATAAAGACATGCATAATGTAAACAAAAGAGTTCTGCTTTTTCCACAAAAATATTACGTGCCAACTATTTTCAACATTGCTAATAATAAGCCATCTCTCCTCTTGAGCACACACTCACTCACTCTCTCTCTCTTCTCGGGTATCTGACCCTAATCTTCCCTCTCCAACAGCTTCAATTCCATCTCTTATTGTGCTCGGCCTGCCCAGCAGAGCAGACCGGATTCTCTCTGTCTCCTTTATCACTCCTCAGTCCCTGCCAGGACAAGAAGAAGGAGAGAGTGCACTGGAAACAGCTGAGCTGGAGACGTCTTTTCTTCAGCGCTAAGCCGTTTGGGGGTTTGGAGATAGTGAGGACCTGGAAACCTTCACTCTCTCTCTCTCTTAGTGGACAGTGCTGATAGGGTTATGAGAGGGGAAGTGAGTAAAGACACTTCCTGTTGTGAGTCTCAGTTGAACGCTGTCAGTCAGGTGGAAGAATGATTACCTTCGACTTGTCTGGATTCAAACATTCAGAGCGTCTCAGGCTGGGATGTATCCTGCAGCGTTGATGTGTCCTGTCACTCAACACTTCCTCCTCTCATTACTTACTCTAGCTTCCCCGTTCGTCTCGTTTCCATTCAGGATGCATCTGTATTCACTCACCCCGGTGTCCTCAAACTCTTTCTTTCTGCCGAAAACGGCACTGAATTATGCAGTGATGACAGGAGGGATGGAGGTAGATGGATTGTCAGTCTCATGCCCCGTTCACACTGACAGTGACTTTGTCACCGGGGGACTGAGGGTCGCTACTGGGCGTTCCTAAGGCTGGACATCCCGATGTTGCCGGTATGCTCCGCAGCTGTGAAGAGCTTTTAAAAATCTGTGTACAGCTGCTAAAAATTGTAATTTAACTTAACAAATTAGCTTTCTTGCTGTTAGTTCTGACTTCAAACAAGGAAAAAACTATTTGCTAATGGGGTGAGACAAAATAAACATGTTTTGTTTTTTTAATTAAGTTTAGTTTGTCTTCAATGTGCATTTTATGCATAAATTGTATTGTGTTGTAATTTTTTTTTAGATTTAATTAAATTTGATTTTATTATTTTATGTTATTTTCTTTAATTTTTTAAGATTCAACTGCCAAATGTAATAATAAAAAAATAAAAAATAAATAAAAAAAATTAAATATTAAATAAAACAGAAATTGGACTGATTTTATCACATGCATTGACTGGCACTATATACATATATATATATATATATATATATATATATATATATATAAAACACAAAATAAACATGAATTAAATTTAAAATTAAAAAAGAGGAGCATGTCCGCATGATTAGCCAAGGCTGGAACACGTTTCTAAATCAACATAATTCCGTCCCGTCCAATCAAGTCCTTATACCTTCCCCTTAAATAAGCTCACTTCCTTCCCTTCCTTATCTCGTTACGCATCCCACCTCCACCCCTTCTCCGCCTTTCGCATCTTCCTACTGGGGGCAATGGGAGTTTGCCGACCTCCAGTCTCACCCTCTTGACAGCACGCCTAAAATTGTCATCATAAGGAAGCGCAAACTATTGACATTTATATTTATTTTGTTTAAAAAAATCCAGCAGCAGCCTCAGTACAGTATATTCACAAACATGATTGTCAGTGCAAGGAAAGAAAATCTATCTTCTCAATAAGAAATAATAAAGCTGAGCTCATATGAACCAAGATCTCACCAACAGGTCAACTCAAATCTGACTTCTGCTAAAATGATTATGGACTTCAGAACCACGGACAGATACAAACACACACAAAATAAACTTCAGCACCATGGATAGCGAGACTATCAACAGAGAAATTCAATGCAGGGAAAAACACGCCATTCAAAATAAAAGAAAAGCTTTGATATGCTCTACACAGAATAAGTATAAGACAATAACACCTGAACGTGGGCGGAGAATTCCAGTGTGATGTCATAATTAGAACTCAAGCAACCATTAAAACAGCATCACACATAGCTAGTGCGCTAACTACAGCAATCAAGTGCACTACAGCTCTAGAGCAGAGAATTTGCCCCAAAAAAAGAGGACCGAATTCCTACCTTGACGTGATTGAATTCGTTTTTGCTGGTGTCAGTGCCGACTGGTTTATTTTCAGCGCGTGGCTTTAGGACCTGCCGCAGCGGACTGGAGACAGGCAGACCTGTTACACTGATACCATCTGAAAGAACACAACAACATACATTACACATACAACACACAGGCCTGAGAAACAGAAAGAGAAATCACTATCTTCTGTGACGTATGTGAGGAGAGGACGCTATTATACAGTAACGATTCCTCACATTCAGAGGACGTGGACATTGCTCAAACTCTTCGCTCTCCATCTCTCTCTCTCTCTATCCGCCTTTCTATCTCTCTGCGCATCTGTTTGTCCGCCGTTTAGAGCTCGAAATAAAAATTAAAATCCATAAAGTGACAGTTTGAAATATGATGAGGTGGAAAAACTTGGTAATAAATAAGGCGCAGTGGCTCTCTGGAACGCACTCAGGTGGAGATATTTTATCTCTCCAGCGCACATGGATAACGGCGTAAACTTATAAACGCACACACAAATTCATTCAAGCCAGAAACATTCTGGGTTATTTTTAGAAACGGGACATAAATATGACGAATGAGACTTTCATCAACGCGGACTTAAATGGTCTGCAAGACTGCAAGAACATAATAACACAAAACTAAAGAACACAAATCTTCAGATGTACCACATTAGCTGCAGCAGGGCTGGGTTGTATATGAAATATTCAAGATAATGATTTCGCTGGTTATATAAAATTTGTTGTGATAGTTTTGTGATTATTAAAGATCTATTTTTTTTTTAAACAAATGTCTTCACATGCTTGTTTTATTAAGGCTGATATGAAATCAAAATTTAACTTACTTTAATTTACTTATTTAATGTATGTTCCTACATTTTAAAGGCCGCTTATCACAGAAAAGTGCTGAAACTAAATCTAATTTATTCTCATTAATTATCCTGTATCATTTGGAAATGTCAGCTTATAGTCAAAATGTTCAAATTAAATGAATAATGAATACAAATAAATAAAAAAGAATAAAATAATATATATAACATATTTGTATGTAGAATATTTAGTTTTAAGTTTTTTATTAATAAAAAAATAATAATAAATTAATAATAAAATATAAATACAGAAATAACAGCTAATATAAAACAATTAAATAAATAAATTTAAATTAAAAAAAAAATTATAAAAAATATATATATATTTTTTAATGATTTGTATAGTACTTCTAAAGGTTTAAAAAAAATAATAATCATAATAGTCTGTAATTAAAATAAGTTGATAAATAAAAATAAATGTTTAAAATTAGTGTCTCCATGTCTTAAAAAAAAAGAATAAATAAACACATTTTTATTGTCTGCCGCACAAAGCCATTGCTCTAATTGAAGGTATTTCAGCAGCAGTGACATTTCTGGATTTGACCTGCTTTGGCTCTGTCTGGGGGAAAATAATGAGGGTAAATTGCAACATTTGCCATGCACAGATTTCTCTCCGTATCTCATGCAGATGCTCCAATACACTCGGATGAATCCTGACATACCACAGAGGAGGAAGAGCAGAAGAGACGGCAGGTGAAAGGTTCATGTTATGAAAATGCGGCTCATCACTATTCGAACAGAAACTAATGTCTGTAGAACAGAAAGTGATTTTCAGTCATCGTTCAAATGCTGCCTCTCTGCTGCTCGGTAAAAGAGTCGTATACGGCAGCTCACATCAGGACAGATTGGGTCAGTATTTGTGTTTTACCACCCCTGGGTTCTGAAAGGGAAGGAGAGGGTGTTCAATCACTCAGCACACAGAGAACGTACGGCCCTCATTACGAGTCCCACGGCCTCAAAGATGACATCACTTCCCTTCAAGAGAGTCTAACACAGTATGTCGTAACGTCTGCTGCAAACTTTACGAGACTCAGATGCTCAGACACCAGGTCAGAGCAAACAGAGTGACATGAGCTAAGAGGAGGCGGAGTTAAGAGTGTCACACGAGCAGAAAAGGGTGGAGCTAAGATGTGTATATGCGTAAGGTAAAAGAAAAGATACATCTGGATAAATTCTGAATCATAAATATAAAAGTATTACTATATAATGCATTTATACATACACACACATACATATATATTTATACATATATATATATACAGGCACGGATTACCGAACGGGCCGTCGGAGCCGTTGCCCAGGGGCCCTAGGGCTGCGGCGGGCCCGAGGTCGCGTTGCCACGGACCCATTCTATGTTCGTGCGAAAGTTGTCTAAACGTTTTACTCAGGGGGAGACGCCAACGTTGCGGCAGTATCGGTCAGGGGGCGACGCGAACATTTACCGAAGTCACTGTTGTCCAGGGGGACACGACTTGCCCAGGGGCCCACCCGACCTATAATCCGTCCCTGTATATATATATATATATAAATGGTTAGTCGTCGTATCAATGTGTCCTAGCAAAAACTTAAACAACAACAGCATTTAATAATAATGTTATACAAAATAAGCTTTTTTCCCTGCATTTTGCCATGTTTTTGCCACCATAGGACTAGCTGAATTTTTATTTGTCAGCTACCCATTTACCTGTTTTAATAACAATAAACAAAACAAAATAAAAAATATTACCATCAAAATAAATCTTTGCATTTTTATATAAATATAAAATATTATATACATTTCATATAACTACTACGACTATTAATAATAATAATAATAATAATAATACAGGTCATAAAGGTTTTAATACATTTAATAATATTAATACAAAACAACATTAAATAATGTAATGATATTAAAATTCATAAAGTATCATTTCCATATAGCACCTTTAATGATTTAATAATAATAATAATAATAAATAAAATAAAATAATATTATTAACAAAATACATCTTTGTATTTTTATGTAAATATAAAATATATAAATATTTATAATTCTACTACTACTAGATCTAATACTAATACTACTACTACTACTAATAATAATAAAGGGCATAAAGGTTTAATTTAAAAAATGTATTAAAATGCATAAAATATTATTTTCATATAGGACTTATAATGATTGAATAATTCAATTAATGTTTAATTATACAAAATGTAATCAATACATACTAGCATAGCATTGTTGATTCTTCTCAATTAATCATTTGATAGTCATAATGTGATTTTACCTTTTCAAAGTGCACAAAATAAGGTCTAGGAGCTCAATAGGAGCTCAAATGACCCACCTAATGAACATCCAACAGCTTATGTCTAACACACGTCATTTACTCCCGTCTAAGTAAAACGCAGTGGGTCGCAGCGAAAAACGCGCAGCTCAGCGATTACCAGACGTTACGCAATGAGACTAGCAAGTTCATCCCAATGAGGCGGTGTGACATCATTCACACCAGGGCTCTGACGTCCAGCATGAAGGGTAAATGCTTACCTCCAGCAGGCTCTCAGCGGGGGGAGCGTCCGGTTTAATGGAGCCGCTCTCCTCTCTCATTATGTTGTTCTTGCGCTGACATTTTAACATTCAGGCACTAATGTGTTTAGTCTGACTGTCTGGCCCTCGCGCTCTGCCGCTCTTTGATGGGGAGACGATTTATAGAGGACGGATGAATGAACGAAAGCGCGCGGCATGCTAAAGAAACTCTCGTACGGACTGAACCCAACGGCCTCCTGACTGAGAGACAGACAGAGCATTGCATCACAGTGATGACATCAGCGCCAGCACAGCCTGAGTTATGCTGACAGGAGAGATGGAGACAGACACCGAGAGAGCCATGGAGACAAAAAAGGGCAAAGAAAAATGGTTGAAGGGAACAGAGCGAAAAATAACAGAATAAATCAATGTTTTCCATAAGCTGAATAGTTTTTTAATGAATCAGTTTGATAACTCATTTATTGAACTGATTAATCAGCTGGTTAACAACAAATGTACTCACTGAACCTCTAAAATCATTACTAAGAAACTAATTGTTATGATGTTGAAGGAATGTGACCGGCTAAGGACTAAAAATAAACCTGTAATTTTCCCATTCAATATAATAATAATAATAATAATAAACAAAATATTTGAATTCATTTAAATAAATAAAAAAAAAAATATATATATATATATATATATATTTTTTTTTTTTTATTACTATACTATACTATACTTCAGAACAGAACAGTACTATACTTCTGTAATTTTGCTGTAAAATAAAAGGTATTATTATTAATTATATATATATATATATAAAAAACAGTAATAATAAATAAACTACAGTAATAACATTATTGCACTGTAAAAT
>JAUCMS010000038.1:16406996-16422213 GCA_032357445.1 Enteromius radiatus | reverse complement strand
ATATATATATATATATATATATATACACACACACACACATATATATATATATATATACATACATGCATAACAAATGAACACAGTACAATGAATAATGCAATTAATCATTTGACAACACCCATATATATATTTTTTCTTTTTTTTCAGATGTGTTCTATAAAGTCTGTAACCATGCGTTGCCAGGACAACAAAACCCACCCAACTGCCCAATCAAAACTAGAAAAAATTTTTTTAAAAAATTCACATTCCAGGGGGTAAATTACACGTTTCAAATATTGTCAAATGTCAAATATGAAATATTATAAATGTAAAACAAACATTACATTATTTTTGATTAGCATTATTATAAATAAAATAAAATAAAGTTTTACAAATGACATAAAACCCCTTACAATCAGGTAAATACTCTTTTATAATAAAAAATGTTTTATAAAATGGATACGGCACTAAAATCTGATTGGATGAGCTATCAAGACTAGTATTCTTCCAGAAACATCACTGTTTTTAAGAGCCAACACCACACCTCATAAATCAGCAGATCATCTAAAGTGCATCGAGAGCCCCACGGGTGAAATTACCCACAATCCTCGCTCACAGGTCTCTAGCCCGAAGCGAGACATAAATTTAACAAGGCACATAATCGGAGCGTCCCTACATCATGAGGGGAGACGTGCATGGCTAACGACCGGTCTATTTTAAGCTCGGTTTCCACAGGTGAGCATCGTATTGACTTACTGCTCTGTCTATAAAAATGTTTACGGCCTCACTCTGCCATCAATTCACAGCTCACAGCCTTTCCGATAAAACCAATGATCCCGCTGCAGTCACAATCAGATCCAAACGCTCGGAAAGAATCCCTGCTGCACTGAACAACAGCCATCCAACACATTACAGATAACACCGATATGACGGACAGACAGATTTTCTTATAATAATAATAATAATAATACTTGTAATGTTATTAATATAGCTTCATCTCATAACAGTTTGCATTCATAATTTGACATATCTGTATCATTAAAAAAATTATAAGAAGAATGTTATAGAATAATACAAAATGGTATAAATCATATAATATTATTAGTTATTACTAATAAAGTATAAATATACAACAAAACATAAATATAAAAATTCTAAAAATAAATTTAATGTGTTTTTTTAAGTATAAAACGTATAATATTAATAATATATTTTCAAATTTGTTATCAATTTTTATTTTTCTCCGCGATAATAACAATGAATACATATATGTACTAATAACATAATTTGCATTAACAGCTAAGGGGTTATTTCATTATTAACAATAATAATAATACTAAAAAAATAATAACAACAATGTATTATTTTTATTATTACTTCTACTATTATTTTTACTATATTATTATATATTTTTACTATATTTAAAAATGTTATAAATAAACATATTACATAAATTGTAAATAATAATAATAACTTATTATTTATAAAAAAAATTCATTGTTACTAAACATAAATTATAAATAACTAAACAGATTTAATGTTTATTATTATCATTATTATTATTGATATGTTATATCTAAAATACAATTTAACAAATAAATAAATTTTACTTTTATAAATGTCAATTAAAATGTTAAAAAAAAAACACATTAGTAACAGCAACGATTTCTTGTTATTTATGAAACACTATTTATACAGTAGTCAACATTTGAAGTGGATCAAAATTTTTCTAAAACCTAAAAGCCTTCTTGTTTTAGGATAACTTTGATGAACTTTTTTGATCAACTTCAAATGTTGACTACTAACTCGATATAGTTATTTATTTTAGTTATCTGTTTTTTTGCAAATGAACAAAAACAATAACAGAAACTATATATAAATAACTGTCATTATGTTGGTTGTTCTACAAACAAAAGGAATCCTTTGCACCCTGAACAGATGGGAGTTGAAAGCTTCATAAAATAGTTGCTGGCAGATTGCCTGGCCCCTGTGGCAGACGGAAAGGTGGAACTAACTTATAGCTGCCATTAATGATTTAAAATGACCCCAAGAAAGATTTTTCTCATTCCTCACACAGGGGTGCAGCTGGCCCATGGTGAAGAGCTGTCTGAGACAGCAAGAATGGAATGGGAAGGAAAGGATAAGAAGAGGTGTAACAGACATCCTTCACAACTCTCGTGTTGAGGGAATAATAGATCAAAAACCCCATGGCTCAGAGACCTGACTACAAAAAATGTATTCTAATCCTTTGTGATTTTACGACACCAAATGAGGTTAGAGGTGGTCCGTTCAGTCACGCAGATAACCCTATTAATGCCACTAAATGCAAGAAACTCATAAAATGGACATTTTCAGCAGAGACTTTTTGTTCTTACATACCACGAACCACACAGCTCAGATCCTAAAAACAACTATTTAATAGATGTTCTCTCTGTGTGCATTGTTCGTTTGACAGCTCTGAAACCCGTGTGCATCTCTGGATCTCTGTTGGACAGGATCTCTGCCTACAATTGAGTTATATAACATTAATCTCAAATAACAACAGGGAAAAAACTAAATCAAACACTCAAGAGTGCATCTACTTGGAGAACTCACTGGATCTATTTACAGAAACCTAGAAGCCAAATCATAAAAGGACAGCAAACAAACAACTTCTTTCAATTCATCGTGGCGCCATGGTCTCTATTTTACACATTTGAAGTGTAAAATAAACAGAAAACTTTGCCTTTTTAAGATGCAATATTATCAGGACTGTCAGTTTTCTTTTTTCAGTCGTTCCAAAACTAGCCATTTGAAGAAAGCAAATATTTCTAACAGTGTTTCTTGGTTGAAAAGATGATCTTGATAAGATAAATGAGAAGACAGAAAATGAGATTAAAAAACCGTCAGACCAGTCAGAGCAAAAGTGATTCATATTCTTACTAATGGACACTAAAGTGTCTGTGAGACTGAGAGAAAGAGTATTTCTCTAAGTTAATGATGAGGGGTATGGCTATAATCTTAAACCACAGTAGTCCAAATAAATAAATGTCCATCAAAATAAAAAAATAATTATATTTGGTTTAGGTTTTGTGAAAATAACAGCACGCATTACTTTTTTTTTTTTTTTAAATGTGCTTTCAGTTATACTATATCATATGATTTTCATAGCACTTCCTTCCTCGGTTCTCAGCATTAATCAAAAACATTACAACAAAAGGAACCCAACACATAAGGTATTCACCGTGTCTGGTGTGGCCTTTATGTGTGACCCCAATTAACAGATTGAAAAATGTTAATCGCTCATTGAGATTTTTCGCGTACGACGTCGTCTGTAATCAAATGGTGTCTTTTGTGTGAAATGATTCCTTCAGCAGGAAATACCTCACATGAATGAACAAAGGAGGCTGAACCTGACAGACGATCTTTATCTCAGCGGGATACAGAGAAATATCTGGACAAAAACCTGCTAAAACCAGTCTACAGCTAAACACTATCCAGTGTTTTATTGATAACTACTATAAATGGCTTTGATATAACCATAAAGCTACACTCACAAACTATGTTTTGTAAGTTTAAATTGACTTTTACCTGTTATAGGCATTTTAGCCATATTTCCTAAAAGTGTGCATTATTTTTTGAGTCACACAGCTGCACTTGATATATTAAACATAAAATGTTGAATACTGTTAAATATCTGAAATTATTTAAAGGAGACATATTATGCCCCTTTTCGCGATATGTAATATAAGTCCCTGGTGTCCCCAAAATGTGTCTGAAGTATCAGCTGGGTTAATCTTTTTCACGTTTTCTTGGTTAGTAGATGCACTGGGGACCCAATTTCAGCACTTAAAACCCAGAAGATTTGTCTTCAAATTGAAATAATAAAAAGAAACTTTAAATATTAAACTAAAACCACCCAGGAGGAGGCAGCATGCCACTGTTAATAAGTGAGTCATTGTGATTGAACAGAATCTTTTAAATGGTTGATACTGATTAAAAGCAGGGCAAGCGATTTTTCAAAAATGCTTGAGTCGGGGCCAAGTACCAAAACAAACGTGTAGCCAATCAGCAGTAAGGGGCATGTCTACTAATGATGTGGAGGAGAGTGTCTAAAACTTTGCAGGTAGGTTTCTTGAAGCATCTTGGAGATGTTGCCACAGTTCTTCTGGATTGAGTCTGTCTCAGTTTGTTCTGTTCCTTTATGTCATTCCAGACAGACTGGATGATGATCAGATCAGATCAGATCTCTGTGTGGAGCACTGGCTGTTATCAGACAATAATCTCACTGCATTATTACAATTAATGACAAAACTAAAGTTTGGAAATGTAAACTGATATTTCAGTATACCGCAAAAAGATACAAATAATCGACTTAAAACCATTTTTGTTAGTGAAAATACTAGTGGCCTTAGACTTTTGCACAGTACTGTATCTTTGTCCCCATATCTTGAATTATATGATCATTCTAAATGCATTGTAATAGGCTGAATCATGCAGTGAAAGAACACTCTAAATCCGCTCACGAAACAGAATAGAATTGTTTATTTTGCAAAATACTTGATAAAATGTCAAAATGCATATCATTAAAACTACAATTACAATATTTATCTCAGACTATTAGTGTGTGTGTGTGTGTGTGTGTGTGTATATATATATATATATATATATATATATATATATACACACATACCCCTAATGTGAATATGAACAAACAATGAACAATATATTTATTACACTATTTATTCATCTTTGTTAATGTTAGTTAATGAAAATATAGTTGTTCATTGTTTATTCATGTTAATTCACACTGCATTAACTAAACATTTGAATATTATAATAATACATTAGCAAATGCTAAAACTAACATTAAGATTAATAATGCTGTAGAAGTATTGTTCATTCTTAGTTCACGTTAACTAATGTTGTTAACTAACGAGCCTTATTGTAAAGTGTTACCATATTTTTATATATATATACATATATATTTTTAGTTTAATATATATAATTACACACATACACACACACACACATTTGCACAAAAATAAAGATGAAAAAACGCTTACTGAAAAAAGCTAAATGAAGTTTAGCACATTTACTCAAAAAAGAGGAAACAGGAAAAAAAAAATTGAAAACCTGATTTTTCATTCTGAAAAAAACTTTCTTCCTTCTGGAAGATTTGAACTAAAGCACATTTTATGGGTCGCGAAAGAAAAAAACTAAGAGAAAGTGTGTAATGCGAAAATGTCACAGACTCAACAAAAAGTCTAAAAACATGACTGAAGAGGTAAAAAGCCTGCAGCTGTCGGCAGAGATGAACACGAGAGCTCAGGTTGATGCGAGGACTGCTGACGGGATGTAAGAAGAGATGACTGTCGTATAAATTATGAATAATGCATAAGCAGGGCGCTGAAGTCCACTGCGATGAAATTACAGACTGCAGATGAGCAACTAAACCTATCAAACACATTATTCAATCAGAGAATAAAAACGCAGGCAACGGAAAAAAAAAGTGTTGTAAATTGAGAGCAACCAAAGCTGGGAGGAGACGGCAAACTGACAACTGACTCAGAAAATTGCTGTTTACAGCAGTTCAGTGAGGAAGAATAGATTGGACGTTACTATGGTCCATCACAGAGGTCCCGCAGAACGCCATCTGCATCTTTTGGCTGAGAGAGGGATGGGCTGTTGCTATGGAAACCATCAACATCCAGGAATGTGAAGAAAGGGCCAGAGAGGGAAAAGTGACTCGCTAAACATATTCTGTGGTTTGCATCCCGTCTTCAGTCAGAAATTGTGTCATATTCAAACTGCATGTAATTGAATGTTGTCTTATCAGGGTATAATTACAGACTTTGCACAGCATCTGAAGAGATGACACGTGTGTCACTAACTTGATATACAGCTAATTTTTTGAGTCAAGTATCAAATGAAAGGGTTCAGCCCCTGAGGGAGAGACTTTAGATGACAGAACACAGGGAAACAAGAAACGACAAGCATACAATCATATGCATATACACTATTACACATACCTCTTAAAATATCATGAAAAACAAACTCTAATCATTTTAAATTAGTGCTTATTCTCATCAAGACAACTATATAACTATAAAACTAATAAAGAATATTTTGCAATTAAAAATATTAATAATAATATAATTTATATATTTAAAATTTTAAACGTAATAAAATGCTGAAAGCTGAGAAATAAAACTGAAAAATAAAAACAAAATTAAATTAAAATGCAATAAAAAGACTGAAATAATGTTTTTATTTAAAAAATACAACTGAAGCATAAAAACGTACTATAAATTAAAAATATAAAAATGTAACAATTATGAACAAGTATAAATATGAATACATGCAATAAAAATACTAAATAACATTAAAATTAGCTCCAAATAAATAAAAAACAATAATAATGATTAAAAAAACATTAAATATAGTTCATTTTACAAGATTTTTATGAATATTTAGAGTATTTAGTGTTGATGGTGGTTGCCATGGTAATTAAATGCAGACACTTATGCTACACTAAAATTTGGTGAATTTAGCCTGTTGCTAGTGTGTTTTGGGTGGTACCCAATATACAATGGTTTTTGATACACTGCTATGCAGTTGTGAGCAACTGTAATATTTCTGCCTGGCTTAGCAAAGAGCACTAAATATTCTGAACGTGTTCACCAGGTACATCGTCCCTAAAAAACATTTCAAATTGCTTGTCCATGTTTCTGTCACAAATGTCTCTCCCTCACCCAGTCTCCCCAGAGCAGAGCTTAATATTTCAGGGACAAGGGTGCTTTTAGCAGGAGCCTGAAAGTGAGAAAGAGGTTGTTTAGTGAAGTGTGTGTGTGTGTGTTTTATGTTGGCCATAAGAGAGACCCAGTAAGTGTGTAGCTTGCGGGGACTGTAAAGGTTGTGAGTGTGCTTGTATGAAAGTGAGATTAGCTCAGAGCCACAGAGACCAGAGGGGCCACAGTTTTTATTCAGTTTAAAGGCTTTGATTCCCACAAAAACACAAACTTTAAGTCCATGTACCTGATTGCATATGACTGATTGTCACAGAACATGTCTGGATATTATTAGACTCCAGAATATTATTGAAGACTATTGCGAGTTTGCAATTTTTCTCTCACAATTCTGAATTCAGAAACTGTGAGATGTAAACTTGCAATTGCGGGATGTAAAGTCAGAACTGCGAGACTTCCAAACTATTTGCTTCAAAACCTAAAAAGAAAAAAAATAAGAAAGAAATATGCATTTTGCACAAGGAAAAGATTTGCTACTCCTAGGACTATTGATTTGCTTGCATTGTGACAATTTCAAAAACTAATTTGCATACTTAAGCATATTTCATGTTTTTCTCATTAGTAGAATAAAAAATAAATCTAAAATTTAATATATATTGCTTATTCTTGATTTTAATAAAATTGCAAAGTAAATTAGTAAACTTTACAAATTGCTTTTAAACAAATCTAATATATATATATATATATATATATATAGTATTAAACAATACATTTTTCAACAAATAGATTAAATAATGAATTCACATGACTGCAAAAAGAATCAAAATGAGTTATGTAATGTATGTAACATAATTCCTTATATTTTCTTTTCACTTTGTATTGTTTTCCTGTTATATGTCAAATTTGTATTTATTTAAATTTTTACTTTTTACTTTTTAAATCCTAATTTTTTACTTAAAACTATTTTTGTATTTAATGTTTAATTTTTGCTATCCAGCAAGGGTTTGAGAGTAACGTAATTTCAGTTCTCTGTATGTCCTGTACATATGGCAGAATTGACAAATAAAGCTGACTTTGACTTTGAAATTAATTGTGACCAGGCCATGTTTCTGTGTGATAAATAAGTATAAATAAATAAAATAATTTATTATAAGTCATTATAGTCAAGCCAAGAACTTTTCTCAACACTGTTTTATAGAAAATATAATGATTTATAATGTCAATTTATAAAATCAAGGTTTAAAATGTATATCTTCATGCCATATGGCTGGATTATTTTTATTTACTTATTTTTTTTTTCAGATTAGAGTTGTACAAATAATATTCACGTTTACAGAAGTGTCTCTGCAGGTAAAGCCTCGCCAGGTCATTTAGACACATCCATTCACAAAATGTGCTACTAACTTCTAAATAAAACTAAATTAACACCACAGACATCAGAGCGGAGCCGAAAATGAATCTCTGTGTTGCAATTTACACCTTTCATCCGGTGAGAATTTCTCAAGTGCGTTCGCCAGCTCTCTAAATGAAGCTCTTTATTTGGCATTCTTGATTTGTCTTTTGACAAACCTCGTCAAAAATAGCAGCCGAACACATTCCTCAAATAGATCATTTCACACTGCTCCGTGCAGACAACACAACCCTGCTGACATGTGAGCTCTGGCAAATGAAACTTCACAAAAAACTAATTAGCCCACAATATCACTTTTTTTTTCCCTCTCAGTCTGTTCTGCTAGACTCTTTCAGTCTCTTACCCATCATTTCTATCTGTTTCCTAAAATAAACTCCTAATCTTGGTACAGTTTGTTCTTAAAATCAACACAAAACTGCATTCACAACACACTTAACATTAGTAATGCCACATTTTACCACTGAAAACAAATACTCGAGAGGGGAATAATAATAATGTAGGGTAGAACTTGTTTTTGTCCGCTGGAATTTGATTGGATAGTAATGACAGGCTGTGACATTTTTCTTGTATCCCACACTTACTTGGTTACATTCGAAGAGACGTCAATTACAGAGTAGGGAAACAAACCCTTGTCTTAAGAACTACATACACTGCTGTTTCATTAACAATAACAATAGAGACAAACTCATCATTGGATTTGCTTGACCAATGTTTTTTTGTTGTTGTTGTTTTTTTTTTTTTTTTTGTCTTTTCTATTGTAGACTAAACGGATCTAAAACCTTCCATTTTTCTGAATCGTATCCAATTTTCAGTAAAAATAAATAAATAAATTAATAATAATAATAATAATAATATATGAACAAAAGATACTTACTTTGACACAAAAACATTTTTTAAAAATCATATTGAACACAAACCTTTCCAAAAAGCTATCACCTTTTGCTTCCATTTATTTAAAAAAAAAATTATAATAATAATTTAAAAAACTAAATAAATAAATATACATTTTATATATATATATATATATATATATATATATGTGTGTGTGTGTGTGTTCAATACGATTTTTTTTAATGTTTTGTGTCAAACTAAGTATCTTTTGTTCAACGTTATTCACAGTAAAACAATAATATTATACTACAATTACTATTACAATTATTATAATTCGTTCATGTTTTAAAATATCTAAAATTGGATGCAAAGCTGGATTTTCAGCTTTTTTTTTTTTTTGCAAAGACACCAAACTGTTGAATAGTAGTGTTTATTAACATAAATAATACAACAGCTATTATAATTATTATAATTTTAATATTGTGAAATATAATTGTGATGTAAAATAACAATTTTCTATTTTTTTAAATATACATTAAAATCTAGTTTATTCTTGTGAAGCACAGCTGAATTTTCAGCATCATTACTCCAGTCTTCAGCGTCACATGATCCTTCAGAAGTCATTCTAATATGCTGATTAATTATCAGTGCTGGAAACTCTTATGCTGCTTAATAGTTTTTGGGGGGGAACCTGTGATATTTTATTTAGGATTCTTGAAAGAATAAAACGTTAAAAAGAAGAGAATTTGTTGAAATTCTTTCTAACATTCAAAAGTTTGGGGTCAGTAAATTTCTATTATTTTTTTATTTGAAAGAAATGAAAACTTTTATTGAGCTAGGATGTGTTCAATTGATAAGAAGTGATGGCAAAGATTTATATTGTTAGAAAAGATTTATATGTTTAATAAATGCTGTTCTTTATAACTTTTTATTCATCAAAGAATCCAAAGTTTCCAAAAAAATATTTGCAATCACAATTTTGGCAACATTGATAATTCCAGTAATAAATCAGCATATTAGACTGATTTCTGAAAGATCATGTGACACTTTAGACTGGAGTAATGACAGATTCTTTTAAATTATACTCTATTCAATTATTTTAAATGGTAAAAATATTTCACAATATTACAAATATATGCACCCTTGATGAACATAAAAATATATTTTTAAAAAATCTTACTGTTTCCAAACTTTTGACTGGTAGTTTGTGAGACACAAGCATCCACCTGTTATCTGTAGGCAGAGCAATTGTTCACTACAAAGCTCTGCCTTGAATAAAACATCCCCATCTTTTCTTCTAATATCATTCTGTCAGAACTGAAAAAGACACTAACTTAAAAGAAACCCTCCGAATCTCCTGCTCTGTTATCCCGTCAAGAGTCCGGATCGACACTGATCAATGTCAAGCAGATGTGTTTAAATCAGACGCCTCCGTTCTCTAGTGTCTTTGTGTTGAGGGCGTTTCTAACAACTGCTGCTAACAGGAAATCATTAGTCATTATAACGGGGCGGACTGTGATCTGTCTGTTCTGTCGGTTACTTTACACAAATACTTGTAGCGATAAAATGGCTGAAACGGTTGCTACTAACCTCAGATCTTAGATGGCGCACAGTTTTAATTCAGGTGGACTGAAAAATTAAAAATGTACAAATCTCCATTTACAGCAATAATTGGCAAAATGTAGTAATATTAACAGTATACAGGCACTTCCAGTTACTTGAAGAAGCTGAGAGAAGTTTCACTTTAGGCAAATGCAGAGCAACTACCAATGGGAGTGAACTATTTTTATTATGCTCACAATTTTTAATTTTCTTCTCATAGATTTGTGAGAATAAATAAAAAAGGAGGAAGTATGAGAGTAAATATTTAAAATTAAAATGTATGTAAAAAACAAATATTGTAATAGAATAAATAAATAAAAGTTGCTAAATAAAAAAAATGAACAAACTATTTTGTTTTCATTTATGCAAAATAAATATATTCAAACCAGTTCCATATTAGCATGTTTCTGCAAGTGCATGTAACAATTACAGAAATAATTGTTTTATGACTCTATTTTCCATGCTTTTCTCAGAACAGCTAAAATAAAATGAAACAAAAGAAGCAAAAATATATATTTTTAAAACTATTAAAAAATACATGAATAAAAATAAAATAAATAAATATAAATATTAAAAAAAAAATTTTAAATAAATAAAATGTATGCAAATGAATACATCTGTGCATTTTTTTGTTATTTTAAGAATAAATAAATAAATAAATGAATACATACTACCATGAAGAGCATTAGGTTCACAAGCGGCTGACCTAAAATGATACATTTAAAATCCATCAACAATGATGATCTTGGCAGTTTAGACAGCAGCTTATAACAAAGACTGTAAGCAACTGCTAATTTTCCCTTCATTTTTGACATTACTAAGAAAAACTACTTTGCGATATCTAGGACAGCATAAAAATGCAGGATTGTGGGAACAAGACCTAAATGGAGAATAAGTGAGAGGGAAGAAAATATCACAACTAATCTTGCACATTTCAGCAAGGACACAAAAAAGTCCAATCCAATGAGAATATAAAAGAAGCAGAATAATGCAGTAAAATAGTCTTATTTAAACCTCTAATAAACATTAACAGGAATTGGCTACATGGTTTATTTCAGCATTTTCTCCAGTTGTTGTTTTTTTTTTATTAATGAAATGTCAGTTAAACAACCTGCAAACACCTTTGTGCTCGCTCATAAAGATTGGCTTATTTGAGTTAATAAGCATTTAAGTCATTATAACGTCAGATTGCATAATATCGCCACATGCTTGTTTGTCAAACATCTGGTGCCAACTTGAAGCATTCATGCTAATGTTTAAACTCCGAAACAAGGCCTGAAATTTCATTTCAACGGCCGAAAACAGATCACATTGCCTCTTAGACAAAATAAGAGTGATTCGTTTGGCTCTCAGAGGAGAGAGGAGTGCAGAAATGGGTTTTATCAGAACACAGGGAGCCATTGTTACTCTGACACTGTGTTGAAAACAGCGTTCGACCAATCCCTGAGCTCAAGCGAGGGAACTCTGGATTTGTTCTGTCTGGTAGGAAATGATAAGCTTGACAGAGCTCAATACCCAAGAGCTGCAGGCCCGACCATGTGTGTGTGTGTGTGTGTGTGTGTGTGTGCGCGCGTGTGAGGCAGACAGGATTACAGCACATCTCTGTGGGGACAGGACGCTGTGAAGTGGACCATGGCTGAGCAACAAAAAAACAACATCAATCTCTTTTCAAAGACATGGAGGCTTTCAGGAAAATCCAGGTAACATCACACAGAGTCACATGCGAACACACATACATCCTTAACTTAACCAATGATAGAGACAGACACATTTTCAGTGGTTCAGTTTTTAAAATTAAAATCTAGTTCTTCTTTTAAACGATAAGATTCAAAACTACTAAAAAATAAAAAAAATAAATATATATATATATATATATATAAATTACTTATATACACTTATATATACTCATATATACACTTTTTATTTTCTTAATTAAAAAAAATTGACTAATGCTATTAATATTAGTTTATTTAACAGTTATTAACTGCATTTAGTATAATATAATTAAACTATAATTAATAGAAAACATCATTAATTAGTATAAGTATATTTTATATTAGATTTCACTGCATTATAATTGTGTTTTCTTCAAACAAATCACCCTTTTAAGGAGCTTTAAAACAGTTGTACTTTTTGTTAGAGACCGTTTCGTTAGGAAGCTTTTTTTGTCAAAAGAGTAACTTTACTGTAATTTGTCTTCTTTGCTTTGAATACCTTGGTGAACTGCACTTTAAGAGCAGCTTCCCTGACCCTGCATTCAAAACTCACACACAGACCTCGAAAGAAATAAAGAAAATAAGTCACTGTGCAAAGACAGAGATGACCCTCTAAAAAGGGATGACGATTCTATATAATACAGCCCTGAAAATACAATAAAAAGTCTTTACCGCAGCAGAATCAATCTACATAAACGTACTCTAGTGAACGTTTTATCCTCACTGTCTCTTTCTTTTGTCTTTTAGATGAGTGCTGTCTGTCTGTCTGAATCTCTCTGTGTCTAAATGACCTGTCAGCATCTACAAGCAGCATTTGTTCACTTTTGCCTGATCTGTGCATATTTCTCTCTTGATTCAGATGACTTTTTCCACTGGAGAAATAAATGGATTATGGATAGAGGACTTTTCGCTTCGTAAGAGATTAACTGATTTGTGCGAATTATTGTAATGTTTTTATCAGCTGTTTAGACTCTCATTCTGACGGCACCCATTCACTACAGTGGACGCATTGGGGAGCAAATTATGTAATGCTATATGTCTCCAAGCTGTTCTGCTGAAGAATCAAACTCATCTACATTTTGGACGGCCTGAGCGCAAGTAAATTTTGAGCAAGACTTAATTTTTAGGTGCAACCAAAGAGAGACGAAAATGGTTACAAAAATGGCAAAAACAAAAAAAATCAGCAGGAGGTCCTCAAAACTAAATGTGTCAAGTTTAAGGGCATTTGTGCATGTGCTCCTTATCTTACCCTGGTCAGAGAGGAAGTCCAGCATGGTCTGTAGTAGAAAAGAGAGATGTCTCACAGACAGTCCTGGGTTTCCCATACGACGAGATGCATAAACCAGCTCATGAAGCAACCGTAGCTGTACTGCCGCCCACCCACGATGGGTCCCTACAAACAGAGAGGAGGAGAAAGCATTTAAAACACACACAAAACAACACTTTTGATGGATTTACTTCACATGAGCTTTTGTGTTTCCACCTTCAGACTTTTTTTTTTTTCTCAGTGTAGCCTATTCTTCACTCTGGCAGCTTTTTTCCCCCTTCTTGAAGTTCATGTTAGTCAAAGTTTCTTATAAGAAAAGTCATCATTTGGTTTTTAACAACCATTTTCAGAGGCTGTTTTTGTGGCTGTATCTTTCAGACTTACTGACAACAATTGTCCATCAAAATCTTGTTCTTTAAGTCCCATTTAACTGAAATATAACGTGACGGGAAAGTCAAACTCGATCAAGTTTTGTTTGAGCATACAGCACATTTTTCTGCTCAAACTGTCAAAAAGGCATCATAAAATTTACTGTCTTAAATTACATCATTCAACAGCCGAGTTACAAAACTTATCCATCAGGCGACTCGCACGGCTGTCACCGGAGAGAGAGAGTGAGGTGAAGCTGATCCGTGCTGCTCCTGAGGAATGTAGCAACAGCTCTGGAATGATTTTGAGGATTTATCACTCCAGACAGTTCTGCTGCTCACATGACCGTCTATTTCACACTCACCTTGCTCTCAAATCATGCAAATCCACACTAAGCTTTACAGTAGAGTGTTTGTCTGCACATCAAAGCAACGGAACCACAAACCGCAACATTTCTGCTGTTTGATGCCGTTTAATCAAGACACTGGAATCAAGAGTTTCCATAAAATAGTTTGGAATAGAATGCTACAACACTAAGTTCATATGCATAGGATTCATGACCCAGAATTCAATGTGCTCAAACAAGAAGCAATCATGAGGATTCTTAACATCCTCATGCTTACTAAACGTTTAAGACATGTTTAGTTAAACATGCATTTAAGAACTACATTTATATTTCAAAATGAATTTTTCCTTTTTTTGCTGCCATACAACATTGCAGATCTGTGATCAAATAAAATGTAATTAAATATATATTTTTTCATTACAATTAAAAATAAATCAATTACAATTAAAAATTAAATTAAAAAATATATATAAAACAGAATTCACTCAGGTCTTTGGGTTATTACTACTAGCATGTGATTGCTCTATTTTGACTTTATAGTTTTAGAATCATGGACTACATGGTCAAAATCCCCATGATTTTTTTTTTTTTTTATTGTTCCAAATGTGTGAATTTAAAAGTGAATAAAGAATTTGGCAAACGCAACCGCATGCAATGAATCAAAATGCAAAATTTATGTTGTAGTATGTCCCACGTCTGTCCCAAAACACTCCCAATGCATGACTTTTGCATAAACCTCTCAGGCAAAAAAAAATAAATAAAAAATACAAGCAAGAGCAGAATTCAAATAACACAAATAAATGTTAAAAATAATATATTTATGAATATTTTTTCTGTGGTGCCTTTTTTGCACACAAATTGTGCTTAAGGAGTGTAAGCTAATTTTACATACATATGTAAAAAGTAGTGCTGGGCAATGATTAATCGCGATTAATCGCATCCAAAATAAAAGTTTTTCTTTACATAATA
>JAUCMS010000038.1:16379861-16393543 GCA_032357445.1 Enteromius radiatus | reverse complement strand
GCAAAGCTGAATTTCCATCAGTCATTACTCCAGTCTAAAGTGTCACATGATCCTTCAGAAATCATTCTAATATGCTGGTTTATTATCAGAAAAGTTGGGAATTTATTCCAAAAAAAAAAAAGAACTTACTGATCCCAAACTTTGAATGGTAGTGTATAATGTTATAAATGATTTATATTTCAAATAAATTATCTTCTTTTTAATGTTTTATTCATTCAAGAATCCTAAAAAAAAATATACATTACAGGTTTCAAAAACATATTAAGCAGCACAAGAGTTTCCAGCACTGAAATGAATCATCATATTAGAATGATTTCTGAAGGATCATGTGACACTGAAGACTGGAGTAATGATGCTGAAAATTCAGCTTTGCTGCACAGCAATAAATTAAATTTTTATGTTAAAAATTGTTATGTTATATTAAAATAGAACATTTTTATTTTACATCATAATAATATTTCACAATATTAAATGTTTTCCTGTATTTTTAATCTAATAAATGCAGCCTTGATAAACATATGAAACCTTTTAAAAATATTTTTAAAAAATTACTGTTTCCAAACATTTGACTGGTAGTTTATAAATGTGTGTGTGTATGTGTGTGTGTGTGTGTGTGTGTGTGTGTGCCTAAACCAACACTATAGACCTCAAACTTAGTTATAGCCCTACAACTTTACCAAAAATATAAATATTAATAATTAAAGCATTAAAAACTAAACTATATTTAACAATGTTTTTTCTATAAAGCAATAGTATTATAACATATACTCTATATTCATTTATAATCCATTTTTAACTTCATATCAAGAACTTCACATCTAAAGAAAGTATTTTCTATAGACGCATGGATGTCATATTCAAATTCATGCTGCGACCGTAGATGAGATGAGCATAAAGCTTTGCAAGCAATCACTCATGAATTACTGAATGACATCCATGCATTTCTGCAGTTAAAACAGACAGAGATACTGAATCAGAAATACAGTATGCTTGACTAAACACTTGACCCTTTCAGACACCAGGACCCAAAGAATCATCCCCATATTTCCAACACTAATTCAAAATATTCTCACCATAAAGGTGAAGTATGTCATTATGCATAACCAAACAGAACTGCAAAGCAGTAAAATCTACCATTAGTCAAGAAAACAGGATGTTTGCCACTGGTTTATTCAGGAAGGCAGCTTAAAAAAAAAAACAAATAGAAAAAACAAATAGAAAATGACACACTTCACCTTAAAATAAAAAAACTCAAAGATGACATGAGGACACAGGGAAACCTTCCGTTCCTGCACTCCGACTGTCATCTCAAAAAAGTCTGACCTTTCTACTCTAAAGTGAGACACAAGAGAATGGTCCAACCACTGTGTCACTGACGGGGAGAGGAAGAGGCTGATCAGGTAAGAATGAACTAAACCGGCTCACCTTTTCACACCCAATAATAAACTCACAGGACAGTATGAAAGAAAAGAAGAAAGACAAATAAAACAAGGAAAAACAAGAGAAGGGAAGAAAAAACAACAACCATGAAAAACAAATGGCAAAACTCATGAAACAGGATAGAAGATCATGCACGGTTGCCCTACAAGCAAAACCATCATATAGGCTACTGTGGGACTCCTGGGCATTCAGTGTTTACCAGAGTCAGTTCAGACTTCATTTATTTGTTTATGAGTTGAAAAATCCAAATAATTTCTCAAATCATAAAAAACATAAAAGAATAAAAATAAATTATGCATTTTATGTGTTGTTATAAGTGTTTAATTTGTAATTTATTTATTTTATCTATTTATTTAATGGACTGTATTACAATTATTTTTATTTATTTATTACAGTATGTTATAGTTTTATCTATTAATTTGTTGTACTACATTATAAATAAACATTTTACTTATGTATAATATGCTAAATGTATAAATGCTTTTTATATATGCAAAATATATAAATAAATGTCGATACATATACTATTTATAGAGGATATAAAAATAAATTATTTGACTTGCTTAATTGAATGTGATGTTGGTTACTGGCCACATGAATGATCGTTACATTTGTTCATTTCTTGTTAAATTAACATTATAAAAATGTAAATAAATGAACTGAAAATAAGGCACTAAAATACAGACATACATAAATCAGCATATTTTATTATTGAGATTTTATATATAAAAAAATATATAAAAACCAGAGGTGTAAAAAATATTACCCAAGTGAAAGTACTAAGTAAAAATTTTACTAAGGTAAAAGTATCTGGCCAGAATCACACTCAAGTAAAAGTAAAAAAGTACCACGTTAAAATTCTACTTGAGCATTAAAAGTAAAAAGTAACAAAGATTCCTGTTTAAGCTTTTAATCTGCAAAAATGTACCACATACAAGGTTTTATCCTGCTTAAGAACGGTTTAGATATTAAATTGTATTTAATTATCAAACTACAAGACACACCAATATGCAACATGCTACTCAAAATTGTAAAACCTCTAATTTATCTTAAGCAGAAGCTGATTTTCAAAATTGTGAGAGTCACAAAAAGCCTCTCACAGCCAGCCGATGCAGGAAGAGGTGTGTTAGTCTTGCACGTCCTGATTTTGCCATGTTCGATGAGCCCCTAGGTCAATATTTTGTTGACCCTCAAACAACATTTTAATGCAAAAATATAGTCTTGACCATATCTCTACACCTAAACATACACTTACCCGTGAGTAATGCCTAAAATCAGAAGAAATGATAGATGAATGACACTGACGTACAAGCACCAAACACTGATGAAAAACTGTGAACTGTATCTTCAAATCTGATTGGCTAATCACAATGTTGTTCCAGGGTCAACAAAGTTGGACATGTTGCACTTGGCAAAAACAGGTTAGCGATTAGGCTTTATAGAGAGGCAACAAATATGCTTCCTTAAGTTAAATGTCAAACTTTTGAAGGCCGATATTTCCTTGTTGAGTGGGAGACAAAGGATACATTTTATATTGTATGAATCCTTAGTAATACAACTAAAAGAAAAGAATTCGCTAAGGTATGGCCACAGGTAATCTTGATCCCGTGGCTGATTTTGGACTGCGTTCACTGCTGAATCGTGTTCTCCCTCCACTTTCTTCTGACTGACTGTTAGAATTTCTCTAATTTTCAAGTCAAGGTGCTGTGCATTGTGATAACTGACATGATGTCACTTCCAAAGGACCAATGAACATGTCCGACTAATTTCATAGAATATGAAAATGAATCTCAATGGCGGAATAAATAAGATTTAAATTAAAATTCAATTGGTTGTTAATAGCAAGGCAAAATAGAATGAACTGATTTTCAAAAATCAGTACTTTTTGACTGAAAGTAAAATTATAAGAAGTAAAAAGTACTTTTTTTCTTTAAAAAAGTAATTAAGTAAAAGTATTCATTTTTAATTGTACTCAAGTAAAGTAAAAATCCCAAAAAATAATGCTCAAGTACAGTAATCAAGTAAAATTACTCAAGTACTTTACACCTCTGATAAAAAAAAAACCCATGTATATATAAAATCTCAGGTGAAATTTCAAGTAAATATTTTAGGTTTCAGTTGACAAAAAGTTTGGAAATTCATTGTCTAAATAAAAATAACAAAATTTAACTTAATAGTCAGTTTAAATGCTACAAATATAAGCATTATAACAGTATGAAAAATACATATTTTAAGACGCATTAAATTTGAAAAATACCAGCTGATAAACAATATAGTGCCTCTATCATGCATACAGAATAATGATGTTTGCCTTAGCAAGGTCATAATTAAGTGTTAATAGAAGTTTCATGAGCCACCTTTTTCCAGGTACAGACATATGGGTAATGTGGTTTCCAACAAGCGACTAATCTGGCTGCCAATATAGAGGAACAAATTCACAGAGCCCGAACTCACCTGCTGTCCGTGTCCAAGCCCACAAAGTCCTTCTTCTCGAACGGCACACACAGCAGTTGTATCTTATCCCCGGATTTATCGGTTGCTCTGTCCAGCCTTTTCGACTCCAGGACGATAAATATAGACTCCACGAAATCCTCCACCCGTTTTTCCACATCAGGACAGTCCTCATAGCTGGGGTAGAAGGCCACATCAGTCCGCTGCTGCTCCGCCACCTCCCCCTGCAGCCCGAACACCAGCAGCCGCGAGTCGTACAGCGTGGAGCCGAACACCTCCTTCTGCCCGTGGAAGCGCTCGGACGTCTGCGGCCACTCTTTGGCCGTGGTGCAACTGGTCACTGAGATGAGACCCACCACTTTGCGGTGTGTCTGAAAGTCGCCCCACTCGTTGTTCTCAGGGGGGTAATGGTGGCGGTATCTGATGAACAGGACGCGCTGGGAGTCCCGTATGCTGACCTGGCTCACGCTGGCAATGCGTTTGTAGATTCGAAAGAACTGGTCCTCTGGGACGATGCCCATGGGCTGGACCACCACCAGGACTGTCTGATGGTCCTCAGCACACTGCATGTAGTCTGGGACGCTCATGTCTACATACAGCAACTCTGAAGAAGGAAAACAATCCACAAAACAACATACTGTTTTAATATAGGAAGTTTATATAAGAAATTTTTAATTAAAGTAATTATTATATTTCTAATAGTAAGTATTTATTTGCTCAACAAACATCAATAAATAGCTATATTATAATATTATTAAAATTTATAATAACTGTTGTGTAATTGCATATATTTTAAAATGTAACTTCATGTAAGAATGTAAATTCATGTGATGCACACCTAAGTTTAGGAGCCATTACATTTCAGTCTCACATGAAACTTCAGAAATCATTCAATTTCGATTATTAATTATGGTTCTTATTATTAATGTCAAAAACGGCAGCGTAGCAATGCTCTGTTTGCCAGAAATGAATTTGTAATCTTCATTTAAATATACTGTCCTACTAATATAAAAATGAATACTGAATTAACTTTAGTAATCAAGTACAAGTAAATAAATGCAATGAAATCCGAAAATGGATAACGTTAATATTCGTAACAATAAACTGTATAACACAAGAGTGCATCATAAAATTCAATAATACAAACAAACCAAATAGTTCAATCTTTCAGGCTTAAATAAAATCTTAACGCGTTCGTTATTAAATTATTCCCGTTTCATGAAACAATCATCACTGTGTGTTCATTCAAAATGACATATTTGTATAACAATTGTGTTTATTTTGATCAGATTTCAAACGCGTGTTTGAATGAAATGTATCAGGTGATATCAGTGACAACAGCGTATAAACGTACGTTATGAAACTCACAACACAGAACATGTCAAATTTATTCCAATATAACGCTGACAGAATAATCATATGCGTTTAAAATATGTGTGCAAAAGCTTGTTTTTACTCACAACCGCTCTTCCTGTCTACACTGCTGCTGCTTCTTCTGCTGCAGTCTGTCAATGAGAAAGGAGCGTGTGACTCATTCATGTGTTTATAGGCGCCCCCTGTTGGATGAGCTCCAACATTCACTGTTTGTAATATAATACAATGGATTCTGGCTATTTGTTTTCTTTTTATTTATTATACAAATAACAAAACCAAAACAGGCCTAACAATAGCTTGCTCCATTCTTTTTCTATTCTGTTTTCTTTTTATTTATTATATAACTTACAAAAAAAATCAATATGTGTACTGTGTTAAGCTAAGTGAGACTTGTTATAGCACCCGCATCTTTTGTTGATTTTGATTGCTTCCGTTTTCCGTATTTGTAAGTCGCTTACCTTTGTTTCAGTTGAAACAGTTCAGATTTACATTTTAGTCTTGGACTAAGCTTAAGCTTTGTCTGTAAAATCAGGGGTAAATGTAATGTAAATACAATTAAATTCATAATGATAGCACATTAATATAATAAACATATAGACATTTTATTTTTTTTTATAAATATGTATTTTTTATATATATATTACGTTTTTGTACATTAAATCAACAAAACTATTTTAGTGTAAGTTCTGCATTATAAAAGAATATTTAATAATTGGCGTAATGAAATGTTTAAAAAACGTGTTGATATAAATAGACTATTTCGTCGTAATTCATACATATGATATATCCAGAAAGCCTGAAGTTGCTCATCTGAGAGACCGCTCCACTCAGAAGCGTCCCTCACACCGCAGACCTCTCCGCTCGCCTGCAGGCGTTCCTTCTCTGCGCTTGTCATATGATCAGCTTCCCGTTTGTTTGTATTCATGCAGCAAGCTAACAGCTTCCCACTATGAAACCTCCCCATCTGTATCCGAATTAAACCTGTAATCCACACCGATCCCACCTCAATCACGCAAACAGAGCCTACAGTGTCCACCAAGACAGATCAGAGGGATTCAAAGCTTTAAAAACGGAGTTATAATGTCGATCGAGTACGAGGAGCAGCTAGCCGGAAGCCTGGTGGACTCTTTCCCTAAAGATTTCGGCTACGGCGTGGAAAACATGGATATGATGCAGGAAAACCTGGAAAACTCGCCGTCTGCAGACAATAAACCCAGGATATTGCTGATGGGACTGAGGCGCAGCGGGAAATCCTCCATCCAGAAGGTCAGATCCTACTAGGATACAACACTGCACTAACAATAAAAGTACCATGGTAAAGCCTTGGATAATACCACGCTGTTCTATGAAGTACCTACGAGTGCCGTTTCTTACGAAATCGTACTGTTGCAGTACAACGGTATAACAATGGTGTTAGATGTCATGTGTCGTTTTTATGTATACCCTGGTACGTTCAAAAATACCATGGTACATGTTCAAGCGCATGATATTACCACGGTACCATAAAATGATAATAATAATAATGTTTACCATGGTGTTAGAGCCGGTATCATGGATTACCACAAAAATACATCTGTATAAATTAAGTAAAAGTAACCGTGGCATGTTTAGACGTAACGTTAAGTTACCACAGTATTACCGTCACCCCCCGCGAAAAATAAAACCAAAAACAACATGGTCACTGTAGTTAAACCATGGTAATAACAAATTAACCATGTTATTTGTAGTAATTGGGGTTTTACAAATGGTAATCAATACGCCAAAAAACTTGGTTACTGTACTTTTACTACAATAAAACCATGGTTAATTTTCCTAAGGGGCTGTACTATGGTGCCACCACAGTACTTGTTTATAGGGACAGTACATTTCTAAGTTAACATTTTTGGTGATTTATTTTTTTGTGTGTTTTATTAGCTAAAATTAAAATATGGTTATACCATTTACTTTTTTATTTTGGTAGATTAATATTTTGTAGCTATTTATTCTTATATTATGTATGTATGTATATATATATATATATATATATATATATATATATATATATATATATACTACATATGATATGAAACTGAAATGTATATTTGTATAGAATTTCTATATAAAGTATACTATGTTTATATATATATATGTTTATCTTTTGGCTATATATATATATATATATATATATCAGTTGTTGATTCAAGTTATTCTATTTATTTTGTTAGCAAGCGTCTCTGGTTAGTGATCATATTGTGCATGATTCATCAGTGTATGCATGTTATTGCATAAAAGAAAAATGTTTTTCTTCATATTTTATCAAAATAGAGCATCTACTGTTTCTGCAGACATAACCAATATTGCTTCATGCCACATTTAGTACTACAATTGCAAAATAGCATTTCCTGTTATTGTTAAGTAGGCTAGCATTTATTGCTGCTTAAAATCCTTCATCCTCTTGAGCTCATTTTCTGTTGGATGTGTATGGAAGACATAATTATGCTGATGTAAGCCTCGTGCTTATAATTAAATAAGGAATGAGTCTGTTATGTTTTATAATACCTATATTGGTACATTCCACATTCACCTATGGTTTAATGTTGTGAATCTCAGGTGGTGTTTCATAAGATGTCCCCAAATGAGACCCTCTTCCTAGAGAGCACCAACAAGATCTACAAGGATGATATCTCTGGCAGTTCCTTCGTAAACTTTCATATATGGGACTTTCCAGGGCAGGTGGATTTTTTTGACCCTACGTTTGATTACGAGATGATTTTCAGGGGGACCGGCGCATTGATTTTCGTCATTGATGCTCAGGTGAGCTGACACAAGGGAAATATAAGAATTCTGAAAGGGATTGTTGTTTGCTGTGCATACTTTAGTTTTTACTTAGTTTGAAATTGGAATTGGCTCCATGCCTGGCCATCTTACAATTGTGTTTGAATGTCTCTCTCTCTCTTTCTCTTTTTCTCTCTGTAGGATGACTATGTAGAAGCATTAGGCCGGCTACATCTGACGGTATCTCGGGCATTCAGGGTGAACCCTGAGATCAATTTCGAGGTGTTTATACATAAGGTGGATGGTTTATCAGACGATCATAAGATAGAGACACAGAGAGACATTCATCAGAGGGCTAATGATGATCTAGCTGACGCCAGTCTGGAAAAGCTTCACCTCAGGTTGGTCATACTGATTGTAAAGCCGGATCAATTTGCCATGATACAGTCTAATAACAGATAGAAAGCATTTAGTAGGATTATGTTGTGCTTTCAGCTGGGTTACAGTGATATTGCAGCAAGTTCCAGCAGGTTTTGAGAATGTGTGCTAAATAGTGTTGTTGCTGTTAAATAAAACGAAACTATTAAAATGATTGTTCAATAATTCAAATAAAATAAAATGGAAATATTTATTTATTTATTTATTTTTGAAACTGAAATAAAAGTTGAAGTACTAGGATTACTAAAAGCAAAATCAAAATAAATTACATCTAAATAGAAATATGTTATAAAAATACCAAGAGCACATAACAAAATAACAAAAACAAACTCAAATTGAAATAAAATAGCTTATTCAAAATATAAATTTTATGATAGTAATAATACTACAATAACTCTTGTAATGAAGGCAATGCATTCTCTTGGTATTATATTTCTCCTTTTATTTTTTATTACTAGGGTGGATAGATTGTCCTTTTATTGATTTAAGCATATATGCCAAAACTGAACCTACTTAATTCAAGAGATATTAAGACATTATATATTAAGATATAAGATAATAACTAATATCTCTTATGTTATTGTGCTATATTCACCAGTGTGGGTTTTAGGAATTTTTGTTTTCTTTAAAAGATTTTATCCACATCAAAAAAAACTTTTATCCTCCTTAACCATATTCTCAAGGTCTCTCAGCCCAGGAAAAATAATTTTTACCAATATTATCACAGTCTCCTTTCTCTTTCCACTCAAATTAAGTCTCACTTTATTTTAATACTAATTATTTTAATCTTAAAATATGTCACATTAGGGAAGCTCAGTGTATTTATATTGTTTTTAAAATTATAATATAATGTTACAATATAATGTTTACTTTTATTAATAATTATTAAGTTTTTTCTGGATGAAATGCATGTTGTATATGACTTTATATATTATGTTTATGAGCAGTATTTCTCTTTATATGTTTTCAGTTTCTATCTCACCAGCATCTATGATCACTCAATATTTGAGGCCTTCAGTAAGGTGGTCCAGAAACTCATCCCTCAACTGCCCACTCTGGAAAACCTCCTCAACATATTTATTTCTGTATGTACACAGCTGCACATCCTCATCTTAAGTAATGACTCTCTCAAATGTAATATTCAATTTGTACTGTATCTGGTCTAGTCAAAATCCATAGTATCTCTGGTAAATAATTGTATTTGTCAATATATTGTTCCTTTTCAGAATTCTGGGATTGAGAAAGCATTCCTGTTCGATGTGGTCAGTAAGATCTACATCGCCACGGACAGCTCTCCAGTGGACATGCAGTCATACGAGCTCTGCTGTGATATGATCGATGTCGTTATTGACGTCTCATGTATTTACGGGTGAGAAACTGTGATGCAGTGCTCATCAAGGGTGCATTTATTGAAGCAAACAAACCATTGAAACAGAAAAAAGTAACTGTTTTTTAAAATGTAGTTTTTTTTAATGTAAAATCATGCTAATATACTGATTTCTTGCTTAAGAAACGCATCTTATTATTATCAATGTTGAAAACAATTTTTGATCTGTTCAATTGTCCTTGCTTTTTTTTTTTTTTGATTACACAAAACTTAAAAAAATTTAATGTGTACTAATTTTAAAAAATCAAATCGATTTTGTATCATTTTATCATTCTGACAGTGCATGATATAGGATGATTGTTATATACCATGCATTCTATTATGTGTCAGAGATTTTTTTTAATCCATTTATTGAATGTTTTTAGCTTAAAAGACGACAGCAATGGTAACGCTTATGATAAAGAGTCTCTGGCCATTATAAAGCTGAACAACACCACAGTGCTTTACCTGAAGGAGGTTACCAAGTTTCTGGCTCTCGTATGCATCCTGAGAGAAGAGAGCTTTGAGAGGAAAGGTACAGACGTTTGTTCACTGTAGTGTTCTGTTGACTCGTATGAAATGCCACATAGAACCATTTTTGTCTCTCCAAAGAAGCTTTCCGTGAACAGTCTGTGTGAAGAACATTTCAAAAATCTTTTTTCCCCATAAAGAAACATTTGTGGAATGCAAAAGTTCTCCACTCGACCACAGATAACATAATTAAAGGGTTAGTTCACCCAAAAATGAAAATTATGTCAATTACTCACCCTCATGTCGTTCAAGACCCATAAGACCTTCTTCAGATATTTTTGATGAATTCCTCTGTCCCTCCATAGACAGTAATGCAACTTAAATGTTAGCAGGTCCAGAAACGTAGAAAGGATGTCCTTGCAGTTGCATTACTGTCTATAGAGGGTCAGAGAGCCTCTGTTGTTCTTCCATTGGCTGTTCTCAATCTCTGTGAGTGGCTGAATAGATGATATTTCAGACTGCTTTAAATGACAAAATAATAAAAGCACCACAGTTTGCAGTTTGGCACATGGCTCATGTCTCTGTCTTCCACAGGTTTAATAGACTATAACTTCCACTGCTTTCGAAAGGCCATCCACGAGGTATTCGAGGTGAGCAGCTCCACCCAGAGGACAGGGTTGGCGGTGCAGTCCAGCCCCCCCAGCAGCAGCGGTAACGGCTTGGCCCGACTCAAATCTGCAGCCCTGAACGGTACACCCAGGAGCCTGGTTTAACCCAGGACATATGGACCTCTAAGAACACCGGGCCTTCACACTAGTGCGCTGAACGTGCGCTAACGTACACGTGAGATTACTGGAGCGTTTCTCTATTTATACCTGCTGTTCCAGGACCTGGGGAGACACAACAGGACACGCATACAGGACAGACTACATTGCTGCTTTTTTATGATATTTTGTGTGTGTGTGAGAGAGAGAGAGAGATTGTGTGCAGATTGAGCATCAGTTGTTATAATGGGGAAAATGGGAAAACTTTAGCCAACAGAATGACGTACAATGAAATGATTAAGTGTTGCTCTGAGCAAACATAGTTTCCAAACTAGTGAGCTAATCAGATTTCTAGTATTATGTGTTCATGATGGCCAAAAGTGCTGTCTAGGTAGGGTGCTCACTTTTTGAGACACATTCCACCTTTCAGAAGTTTGAGGATGAATTTTAACAAAAAAAAAACATGTTTATGTGACGATTCACAAACAAATCAAAATGAAATTATGCCTATTTGTAGGAGCTTTAAAATGTTTACATTGTGATTTTAAAAAAACATTTTACCCAAATTCTCATCGTCATAATAGGTCAGAAACGTTTACTTTTATTTTATGTTTATTTTTTGTAATTACATTTATTCACAATTTTTCTAGATTGCCATTACTTCAATGCAGTATTTTAATTGTATATTTATTATTTAAATCAGTATAAACATTGTATGATAATTACCGTTCAAAAATAAATATATTTTTTCACATTTTTAAAAATTAAAATGCAGTTTAGTTTTCTTCTTTTTTTTTTTTTTTTTTGCATTACAGTAATAAGAATTTGGGTGAAATGTACTTAAAATTTTATAAAAAATATTGTCACAATGTGAAATTTTAAATTAAAAATAGGTTTAATTTTCTTTAAGCAATATATTTCCAATTTCTTTCTCTTGATTTCGGGGTGAAATAATACCCGGACGTGTTAAGATTCACCCATGAAACAGATCTTCACTCCCTTTTGCAGTAAAAATCCCAGGCTGAACCGTCTTTAAGATTCCAGTTGTTAATTGTGGCCTGTGCTGTGATTGTGTTGGCTGCAGCTGTTAATTATTCCTGACTTAAAAAAGGGGAAAAGTAAAGGGAAAAAGGCTAAAGATATTTGTGAACATCGTCATGTCTGTGAACTGCCTTAAAGTGAAAAGAACCACATACAGAGACATTTTTTTTCCTTCAGGATGTTTGTTTCCTGCCAAATTATCCCTTGTGTCAATTTGAAATTGATCTGGAAATAAGTATCAACCCAGACATGCTATGATATGGTTCTTGATATTTCTGATATGCTGAGAACACAGAATAATGACACTCAAGATTGTTGAACAAGCTATTAAAAGTGTTGCGTTTTCATGTATATGTAAAGTCCCAGGGTCCAAAATAACCCTCTTTCCTTTTTTTTTATTTCATGATTGATTATTTTATTCGTTCTCAAAAAATTCCCCTTTCTTGAATGGATATAATGAGGGCTTGTGTGTGTCTGTGAAAGTGTGAGACTCACTCAAGTGTGATTGTGTTGAATGATAATTGTTAGTGATTGGTGTGTGTGTGTGTGTGTGTGTGTGTGTGTTCCTTTTTTTTTTCTAATAAAGTGTAAAAAAAATAAGATATTAATTTTGTGATTTAAATATAAAGATTATTACTTGTAAGATATCAAGAAAATGAGAATTGTTTACTTATGGTATATTTTGTCTCAGAGCACGCTGATAAATTAAAGCTATATTCATTTGAGCCCTGGTCTCACTGGTTTGTACACCTGTGGTGCATGTGCGTTAGTGTGTGTGCGTGTGTTTTTATATTATTTCACCTGTAGATGTCGCTGTCTGTCAGGATGAAGTCAATTGAAGCATGTACAACTAAACTAAATATAATTTAAAAAAAGACGCTTTAGATAACCAAATCAGAATTTAGAGCCAGAACTGTTTTTATAACAACTTATTTATATGTTACTTATAATATGTTAAACATTAATTAAATCATATAAGGGTTTCTGCAGGTGTCTTATGACACATTTTAGGCCTTGAATGTCTTAAATCAGAACATAAAAAATCTTAATTTCATAAAGTTATGGCATATAATTTTGTATGTATTGCATAAAAAATAAGTTTTTTTTTTTAAACCTGGCCTTTATTTTTTCCAATACATATTTCATACAGGCAAATATGTTTATATATTTATAAAACGGTTAGTTGCTAGATTCTGATTGGTCGCTTCACCCAATGGTTCTGTGTATCACTGAGCAACACCATAAGCAGCAACCGCAGTTAGCAACATAAACAATCAAAAATACAGCATTAAAACTGTTCCTTGTATTTATGTATTTCTTTTATTTATTTAATGAAGTATGAGTGACCCCTGCTGGCGCTGTGTTCCATCTTTCATCTTTAATTTTGAGATCAAGCCCTTCTCTAATATTAGATAGCCATATGGCGCTGATGTGTGTACAAGTCTTTGTGAAAGCCCGCATTTTCCGACGTAAGGAGAGAATATTACTGTCAAGCTGTATCTTTTTGCACATTTCCCCGCTTGAAAAGGAGAGACACATCAACAACGGAGATTTTAACTGGATTCCACTCTTCTTTATTTTGT
>JAUCMS010000038.1:16368921-16379761 GCA_032357445.1 Enteromius radiatus | reverse complement strand
TCCCCACCTCTCATTTTGATTGGCCGACGAAATATTCATAACACCTTTACCATTAGTTTTTAGTTTGACTTAACAATTACTGTATCTGTTAGAGGATTATATATTCATATGTCCATCAATTTACGCTGTAATGACTCTTGCAGCCGCGAATCAGTCTGTTTTGAAACTAAGAGGAAACAGACTTTTTCTCACGCTGAGACATAATCAGACATATGTGTTTGTGACAAAATATCATTTATGGTGTTTAAAAAATAATACAGAGGATGATAAGCTATTCTCTGCTATTCTGTTGTTTTATTTAAGCTCCATTAGATGAGAGGCATGTTCGGAACACTCTCCTGCCGTGATGCTGTCAGGAACTATTTTTTTAGCGGAAGGACTGCATTTAACGAACTTCAAAAGGTAACATTTCAATATACACACATGCACATACACATACACATATTATATATATATATATATATATATATATACATATGTGTGTGTGTGTGTGTGTGTGTGTGTGTGTTAGTTATGTAGTTATTAGTTAGTTATGTATAGCCTATAAGTAAGCAATAAATCACGGATGAAAATTACGTTAACTCTTCTCGGATTTATTTACTTAATCTTAAAATGGTTTTAAATTTGCCTTCATGAAACCTGCAGAAATACTGTCAAATGTTGTGTCTTAGCAAATTATTGCTTTAAGAGCAAAGTGTTGCTTTTAGAGTGTGTGGGAGTTTTTCCTTCAGATTTCCATGCTGGACACTGGCTGAAGGTTTGGATGTTTGGTGTGTCACATGTGGGCGGGCTGAGAGTGCAAATGTCTCGCCCAGTGGGAGGATCAGCTCTGTGAGATGTGCTTCATGGGAAAAACTGCAGTGTGTCTCACAGACAGACTTCACGCTCTGTGCACAGGGCCAGATCAGCTGGACACTTCAACAACACGGTAAGATCTCAACTACTTACTGTAGAATAGAAGAAGAGCAGGATTATTCAGTTTTACAAGATTAAGAATAATATTTTGTCTTCTAATAATATCTGTAGGGAACTTTTGCTATTGTTTTCTGATCTATCAGTTACAGTGGAAACCCTGAGAGGTGTTTGGTGTATTTGATGTATTTACAGTTTATCAAGTTCAATTAAATAATTAATTAATTGATTCATTTAGGTATTTATTTTAAACATTCAGTTACTTTATATATATATATATATATATATATATATATATATATATATATTTGTTTTTTTGTTTTTTTTTACTAAAACTTAGGCTACATAAATAATGACTAGTGAGACTCATTTTCTCATTTGATATATAGAAATGTATATATAAATATATATAAAAAGTTGTTAAAGCAGCACTGATGTCATGCTGTTCATTTCCTCTACAGTACAGTAATTTTTGGAATAGGCTCAAAGTAGTACAGTTTACATTTTCTATAAAACAATGACAGTTTCATTGGACTGTGTGTGTGTGTGTGTGTATATATGTGTATGGCACCCCAGGGGCTCGGCGACAAAGGCAGCATGAAAAGTGAGTTATTTTTGTCCGGAATACAGGCAGTTCTCACACACACACACCATATCTCTCTCTATTTCTCACCAGTATTAAGATGGAATTTGCCCACACTTCTGTGTCCCATGTGTCTTTTCTCACTCCCAGATTTCCTCTCCAGCACTTACAAACAGCATGTGGTGATACCAATCGTACCATAATATATTTAAATACACCGTATGAAACAATTACCAAATGAATGTCCTTAAATTATCCTATTCCTAGCTCTTCACTGCTGAAAGTTGACCATTAGAAATGCTAAAGTTGCTTTAAAGCAGTGTGGAAAAAAAAAACTTGACGAAAACACTTACTCTGCTATTGCCATCTGATGCCATCAATGTACTGCCTGCCACATTGTGTTTTTAAGAGTAATATGTCTTAAAGTAATACTTGTATGTATTTGTTTTGCACTACTGTTGACCTTGATATTCCCTTGAAAGAACAAAGAGTGAGGATCAGATCAGTTAATCAGCTTTAGTGTTGGTTTTTGAGGCTCAGTCTACCAAAACAGTGACTGCTCTGAAACTGAAGGGAATTGTGGCGCTCGTTGCTGGTGCACATAAATTTGTGGGATGCAGTTTTGTGAACACTCAGAGTATGATTCATGGAGCCACAGTTTCTCGAAATGATGAATAGAAGAGCACTTTCCACTAAGGGCAGGATTTATAGACCTTACCGTAACTTTAACCACTGGATCCGCATTGATTAATGAGGTTTAAAACCTTGTGTAAATGATTTTGCTGTCCCTCTCCTGAGTGTTATTAAATTAGTCGCAGATGAATTTAAGAACTTCTCAAGAACTCAGTGAAGAACTTTAGAAGTGATAATAGGAGATATTTTGAAGAACGTTTCTATTCCCATTAACACCCATTGTAGATTTTTGTCCATAACAATTGAAAGTCAGTGTTTTGTCATTCAGCATTCTTCAAAACATACAAGAAGATATTTTGAAGAAAGCTGGTAACCATACAGTTTTGGTTCCCATTGGCTTGCATTGTGTTTTGGTCAATGGGAAGGTATTTGCGTACCAAAATATCTTCTTCTAAGACTTACTTTCTACTGCAGAACACAAAAGAATATGTTTTGAAGAATTTTGGTACCCAAATAGGTTTCCATTGACTTTTATTGGACCGAATCACAATGTAAGCCAATGGGAACCAAGACTGTATGGTTACCAACTTGCTTCAAAATATCTTCTTTTACTGTATGTTCTGCAGTTGAAAGTGAGTCTTAGAAAATTATATGTTGGTAATCAAACAGTTTTGTTGCCACTGACATGTATGAACAAAAATATAATGGATGTCAATGGAAACCAAAATTGTAAAAATCTGTAAAAATGTTTTAAGGTTTGGAATAACATGAGTAAAAGATGAGAGGACATATTTTAAGAATTAAGACTAATTCATTTCTAATTAATCAAATATGCATAAAAGTCTTCCAGTAAGAATACTTTGGTATCCAAAAGGAAATCATTTTTTAATGCCACAGTCATTTGAAGGTTCAGAGTCCAGAGGGACGTCATCAGCCACAGTGACTCATTAAGTATGTAACCACATGCTTGTAAACAACATTTGCATAGAATACGTCTTTGACCTTTTTGCACTGCTATGCTGCAACACTAACTTTGCCGCCTTTTTTTAAAGAGCTGCCTTATTTGGTTTCATTGTAATGGCAGACATGGATAGAACATGGCATTATGGGAAAGGCGCCAGTGAGGTAAACATGATGCTTGTTTATAGAGCAGGGTAAATATGGCTTGTAAAAGAGTAATTAAGACTAACATCGGTATTCGTTCCCTATCCGCAAGCCAACTGCGGTGTCCGCACTCGCGCGTCTCGGTTTTTCCACCATCTAAGAGTATGATGTCACCAGTGACTTCCAGGCGTACAGTGAGTTTGGCACCAAACGAAATAGTTTCCACTCTTTTCCAGCAAACACATCGTTATGGGGGCTGAACGGATGGGTGTAAATGAAGGTGGGGGGGGTGACCACATAATGTTTTTGGTTGGCCCAAAAAGTGGCTTGTAGCGCGCAGTCTTTCTCCATGAGTATCTGGCAGAAATATGGGTCTTCTAAGAACTCCATCTGGTTTTTCTCTGCCCGAAGAGTGGAATGCGCCATTTTTATGCAGAAAAATGCCTTTGTTTGCCCTTTTTGAAACCATCAAATTCTTCCCAACCATGGCCCTGACCACAGTGGCATTCCCACAGGGTGGTACAGGGCACAGAGACAATAGCTGGAGACATGCCAGAGAAGAGCTGAGCACTAGGCTTGCAGACACACGCTCTATTATAAAAAACAGCTCTTCAGACAACTTTTAGAAAATCAAGTTTTTTTGTTGAATTTATCTACTAACTTGACCTTATCCTCATGTTATTTTGACCAAAAGAGGATTTTCTTTCCTCCAAAAATGCTTGTTAATGACATGTCTTTGTTCACACAGGATATAACAGAAATTCTTAAACTTTTTGGGGATTTTTTCCAGCTTGTTGTGGAGTTCACAGCCTAAAATTGCTAGTCTTTTCTTTCATTTAGTGCAGGTTATGTTTTTGAAGTTGATTGATTGTTGGCTCGAGGCAGTTTAAGGGGCTGGTCATTTTAGACTATAGGAACATCAAATTAGGTCATGGATTTTCAACGCAGCACAAGGGTTAAATTTTAGCTTGATTGAAATGTTGCCATAATTCTGAAACTGGAGTTTTTTTGCTACAGCAAATTCATTTGGTATTTCCACCTAAGAGTGATTTTTTTTGTTACTTTGTTTCATTTGAAAATATTTCATTTTGTTTCAAAGAAAGTGTTATATGATGTCACTTGGGTCAATTGTCCATGAACAAGTTGCTGGTTGCCAGGGTGTTGTTAAGCAGTTTCTAACGTATTCTGGTGTGTATATGCTGTATTTTAGTTTATTTATTTATTATTTTTAAATATTATTAAAATATTTATTAATGTTTTAAGTTAGCTTTTATTTATATATTTTTAGTTTTCATTTTAATTTAAAGTTTATTTTTTGTTTTATTTTTTGTCATTTTAGTCTTATACATTTGTTTTAATTAATATTTCTATGGATCTATTTATTATCTATTATTTATATATTTTAATTTGAGTAATTTTAATACTTTTACATTAAGGTTTCTGTTAGCTGACAAGACAACATTTATAATTTCTCTTTAGGTTTTTAAGTTTATAATTTAATATTTATATTTTTCAAATCTTTTTTTATTATTATACAACAATTTTTAATAATTGTACATAAAAACAATTAAATTTATTCACATTCACATAAAGTGACTGAAAATAAAGCAACCTTTCAACTAAAAATGTGGAACAATTATGCATTGTGGCCTTTCATTTAGCTACACAACAGACATATTGGGTGCTTGAAAACATTTCAAAGTTATTATAAAGGTTTTATAAACAAAATGAAACAATATGAAAAAAAACTTTTCAAAATGCAAAGGAGAAGGTTTTTCATTTTTTAGTACATCATTAAATGTACCATAAGTTGCTGTGTTATGCATTTTTCTAATGACTTTTTTCCCTTCTCCTCACATGATAAAACCTGTCTGGTGTTTAAATATATTTAATAAGCATCATATGATGATTGCATTGCTTGCTAAACAGCAGAAGTTGGCTCTAACATGTCCCATGGCAGGAAGACACATTGTTCTTAAGGGTAAACAACCCTCCCAAGATCTCAACCAAGATATTAGACTCAGAATCAAACCTTTTTATGTACCCCAAATTGCTATTTATTCTCCAGACTAGAATTTGCACAAGTTTTGCTTTAATTACAGTTTGCTTCATTTCCAGGAATTCTTCATTTAGCTTGTCCCATTTTTGTTATAAATTTCAAATCTGACTTTTTAAGCTATAACAATTCTCAAAAATATAGGCATTAATAGCTATACTAACTCTTTAACTGTGTTATTTTTTAAATATTTTATTAAAAAATTCTTTTTTTTTACTTAATTACATAGAATTCCTATCTAACATAGAGTTTTGCCATTCTCACTTTCCTGCTGTTTATTCTAATTCTTTCATTCCCAAGCATCTGTAAGAAATATGAGAAATGCTTAGTTTAACTACGAGTTTGCACGCAAGTGGACATTAAGCAGTTTTGTGGTACTCTAAATTCTACTGTACTCTAAAAAAAATCCACAAACAACACCATTTTAGTGTGTGGATGGATTCATTTAGAATGACTTCAAAATGAAACAAAGCTTTAATAACGTTGACATTTGGCCCACAGGTGTTCAATAGCAATAATTTCATTGGCACACAGACCTCAGGAACCAAATAACTACCAGATCGCTCACACACACTTAACCAGCTGCTTACTTTTCCACACACTGAACAATGGGGTTGGAAACTTTTGCAGTTGCTGAACAACATGTACTTTGTGAGTGATTTTGTGTAAAATTAAGGATTTATTATATTCACATGGTGCACTGAATAAGCTAGACTCCGGTACATTGAATACCTGTGGAAACCGCATTCAAAGAAAGTTTTTGTTGTTTTAATGTTCGCTTTTATGGACCATTTAGCGGCGTGTTTCTTTGGAGACCTGCGGCTTAGGAAATATATGAGGTGGAACCAGAACAGAGACGCCTTTCCTGGATTTGCCATTACATGGGGTCTTTGGAAGTCTGTACTGATTTTGGATGGGCGGCATCGCGAATCTAAAATCGTCTTGTTGATAAAGTGCATGCATGTGGATTGGAAAATATTACTTGTTATACGCAAAGTCGTTAATCTGCACTTTGTGGAGGCGAGTTTAATCATGTGGGAATGCTGGGGAATTTATTTGATTAGTTTTTCACCAAAAACTAAGGTAGTCAAAAAGCAAAAAGAGGATCATTTTAGTTTGAGATGTTTTCATATTTTTCATAATGCATGGCAGTCTGAATGATGAGATCTTATTTCATGTGGATTTTTTTTATCATTCACTGCTTGCAACCAGTTTGTATTTTTAAGGGAAAGTAGTGTAAAAACTGTAAAGTGATTTTCAAACATTTTAGTTGCAGCACTATAAGTCTAAAGCTTTATAAAATGTTAAAAGCACAGAGATCTCGAGGTCTGTGTTGAGTTTTCATACTGTGACAGGTAATACTATGACTCAGACACTCTTCTGTGAGACGCTGTCTGTTAAAAGTCTGACATGTCTAACATAGCGAGACGCACAGACTCTGGTATGTTAGTGTGGGAAAGTGTCACCTATGATCTGAGAACTGGGCTACTTGGAATAATTCCCACATTCCCTTCATCTTTCTGCGTGGACTTACACATATTTGTTTTGTAAGAGTTAGTGAACTGCTTTTAGTGTGCATTTTATTTGAATAAAATTAAATTGAATTTAAATTACTTTAGGTTGAATTAAACCGAACAGAATTTAACTGAACCGATTTGGACCAGATAGTGACCTTCCTTAAGTATGCATGTTTATTGTTTTTAATTTATGGATCAGTTAGACCCTACACCGTCTCACGAGCAATTCGTACGTATTCGCACGAGGTGCCAAATTTGTGCCAATTCGTACGACCTCACTCATACGATTTCGCACGATTTGTCTAAACCACGTAATGGGTAAGTTTAGGTCATTCGTACAAATTGGCATCTCGTAAAATACGTACATTTTAGAGTGATCGTATGAATTCGTACGAGTGAGGTCATATAAATTCGTATGAATAAGCCACCTCGTAAAATATGTACGAATTGCCGTGAGATCAGGTTGGTTAGACCAGACAGTGAACTGCTTGAAGTATGCATCTCATTTAATTTCATGGAAGACCTGGACCAGATAGTAAACTGAAAGTGTGCATCCTCTAAACTCCCTCAGTGTTGTGTTTTATTTTTTATTTTATTTATGGAGGTGTTGGACTAGATGTTGAACGTTTTAAGTATGCACTCTATTATGGATGATTTGGATGATCTTTATTTTACCATCCTACCCTATGATATTGGTTGATGTCCAGAATGAGCAGAGCTGGAATCTAGACAAAGAAGTACTAATACTATTGTGTCACATGGTTTGGTCCCTACGTAATTCCCATTTCCATATTGGGATTGTGGAAAAGGATATGACAGTATGTCCAAACATTTGACTGGCAAGCCTCTTGATCCTCATGAAGGAATGTGCTGTTGTTTATATGAAGAGTCAATCAGAGTCTTGAACTGCACTGCTATCGTCATTTTCCAACAAAACAAAGCTGGTTTTAGGGGAATGTGAAGAGAATGCGTGATTCATAACTATTTCTAGTTTACAAGGCCGTTTGCTCATTTGGGGGTGAGAACAGGATGTGAAAGAGGGGGAGACCGCGCTATCACTGTCATAAAAGGGAGTTGTGATGTTTTCTTACCCCTGGGGAGTTTTACATCTCTTTAGATACACATGTTCCACAATCAGAAAGACTCCCACAAAGAATGCCAGAGCAAAGCAGGAATTACAGCAAGAGATGCAGGCAGAGAAAAAATACACACTTAATGGAGTTCGCCATGAATGTTTTTAAACCAACCCAGTCTCATGGCAATTCGTACATATTTTATGAGGTGGCTGATTCGTGCAAATTCGTATGTCCTCACTCGAATTCATATGATTTTTGCTAAATCGTACGTGTTTTATGAGTTGCCAATTTGTATGATCTGAAATGCATCACATTGCATCAGTTAATTGGATTGTGAATGGCCTTTCCAGTTTGTAGAGAGCAGTTAGAGGAGATTTTCAGTGTCTGAATCTATTTATTCTCACGCTCTGTCCAGGACACACACAGTTATGATTACATATTTAGCACACATGTAAAATGACCATTTGTTTCCCCACTGGATCCTGATTCAGAGATAAGAGACTAGACTCGGATCCCTAGTGCGTCTTTTGGCAGACTCTCTTGCTCTCAATCTTATTTTTGTTCTCTCGACACACAGTATTTCATTTCATTTAAATTTACACCAGTCATTTAATTAGAAACCTTCAGGCCTACTGTGACGAAAGATTTACCACTGATTACAAATCAGAACGGATTCATCTTTGATTACAGGCTATATAAATTGCTCTGCACTGACTCTTTCGAGCTGCTCAGATCTAATTACTCAATGACAGCTTTCTTTTAATCTTGTTTTGCTTTAGGGCTAGAGTGCATCTGAATCTGTTGACTGTGCTGTATGAGTCACAGAGGAGCGGGGCATCATGTCAGAGGTGTTCGACTGTGACAGCTGTAAGGAGTCTCTGTACGGCAGGAAATACATCCAGGTGGATGACGTTCCCCACTGCGTCCCCTGTTACGACCGTCTGTACGCAAACACCTGCCAGGAGTGCAAAGAGCTCATCGAACACAACTCACGGGTGAGTGCTTTAGTCATTAGTCATCATAGATAGAAAGATAGATAGACTTACATTTACATGTACATTTTTAAAATAATTTATATTTATAAAATACCCTTAATTTGAATAAATTAACCCTTGCATTACCGTTTATTTAAGCTAGATAATTGACACTTAATTTTATAATATATATATATATTACATTAAATTAATATTACATAATGTTTATGTTTGTGTATTAATGAATATTAGTGGTGTCAAATGATTAACTGTGATTAATCGCATCCAAAATAAAAAGTTTTTGTTTACTTAATATATGTGTGTGTACTGTGTATATTTATTATGTAAAAATACAAACACATACAATATATATATTGAAAATATTTACATGTATATATTTATATTACTACAATTTATATTATATATGAATATATTAAATATATAAACATAAAATAGTTGTATTAAATATATACATGCATGTACATTTATTTATTATATATATATTTTTTTTATTCTATTTATTTATATATATATATATATATATATATATATTTGTTTATTTATATGTAGATTATAAACATACACAGTACACATACATATATTAAGTAAAAAAAAACTTTTATTTTTAATGTGATTAATCGCAAATAATTGTTTGACAGCAGCACAAATTAATATATAAATATATATTTTAATTTGTTAATATTTATATTTATAAAAATCTGAAAGATATTCAATTTTTAATATTTTAATACATTTGAATACCAATTATTTTATGTATAATATATATATATATATACACACACTAATATAACGTAAATATTATAGCAATCTTTTATTACCATGGTATATTTCATATGAATTATATGTGATATCAGCACAAACATCCACATATTTTTAAACACAATACATTGCTTTCCATCCACTTATATTATAAGTTTCTGTGTTCATATATTTTATGATTGTTCTTGTTTACACACATCCTGATTTTGCTGAGTTAAATGTGTTCCTAGGTCAACAAATTTTGTTGTCCCTGGAACAACATTTTAATCCAAAAATGTAGTCTTGACCATATCTCTACATCTAAACCTAACCTTAACCATGAGTAATGCCTAAAATCAGAGGAAATGATAGATGAATGACACTGATGTACAAGCACCAAACACTGACTGTAAGCCTAAACTTCACAAAAAAACTATAAACTGGTTCTCTTAAGATCTGATTGGTTAATCACAATGCTGTTCCAAGGTCAACAAAGATGTTAATCTAGGAACATGTCGCACTCTGTAAAATCTGGTTCTGCGAGTTTACACATAAATTCACTGCACCATTTACAGGCGATGTGTATCATTCGTCACAGATTCGCATCCTCACTCACAGCTGGTCACGGTCACGCGCGGCAGAGCAGCGAAGCAGACAGCCAATGAAAACACAGCCACAGCATGCCGCTTACGGCCTGAGTTATAGATCCACTGGGAGAAATACACACTACATAAATACTAATACTCGCTCGCTCTCTTTCTGTGTTTTCCTTCTTCATCAGTCATCTGCAGACGTGATGATTTGTGGGTCATTTGGCTAAAAGGACATCATTTATTATATGACAGGTTTAACGCAGTTTGAACTGCTCTGAATCGATCACATGTGAAGGACTGTTGAGTCTCACAGAGAGATTCTTATCATGGATTATGTATTTTGAGATTGAATATAAGCATCAGAATCTTATGTTTCAAAGATGAGATTTTGTTTTGTTTTTTGGGTTTTGGTACAATAATATAAATGCTTGCAAAACTCTCAAAGAAATCTATATTTGATTCAGTTTATGCTGGGTTTGAATTTGAGAGTTCAATTCAGTTGTATTTGTTTTGGTTTGAATTAGATTCAATCTAATCCAATTTTATTCAGATTCAATGGCGGCTCCTGACAAATATCTCTGGGGGGGCAATTGTTCCGATGATGGCAAAGATAACCGCTTTAATGGGTAAAAT
>JAUCMS010000038.1:16323697-16333742 GCA_032357445.1 Enteromius radiatus | reverse complement strand
CCCTGTTATTAACGAATTCCTGTGTCCTGGTCCTGCCTGCCTGTCGGGGAAGCGAGAGCGCGAGCTCACAAAGCCGGTGCCTCGTGACAGCCCCATATAAGCTGCATGTGTTTTTAAGATATTAAAATCCCATGATTCTGCAAACAAAAGAGTTAACAAAATATGTAAATTTACTTGAGTTTCTGATCAAATGTTTTATTAATGTTATAATAGGCAAATTTACATTGTTTAATCCAAGAACTAGTCAACAACCAACATATCATTGTCTTATTTCAGTTTTATTCAAAACAAGATGGTATAAAACAACAAAAGGTAAAGACATGACCAACTTTTTACATTAGCTACACAAGTTTTACAAAACAAAAGTGAAGGATATCCAAAAGCAGGAGGGAACGGTTTGGATCCACTGATACATCATCCATGAAACATCATAAATAAAAACATTCCATCATTATGATCAAAGATGGAAACGTCATGTTTGCAGTACATATCATGCAATAACAGGCGGATCTGAATCCATCAGAGAATAAAAGTCACATGAGAGCTTCACTACCGTCAAGAAAGAAGCAAACACAAACATGGAAAAATGCAGTGTAAGATCCAGATGATCTAGACCAGAGAGAACTGGAGCTGACTGAAGAGGTTTGGTTTGGATGAATAGTATCCGGATCCATTAGGCCGAGTAATCCTGCAGAATCAAACAACTGCACTGAGAACAAAGACTCATCCTACAGGTTTTGAAGAGATATATGACATAATCCAAACAAAAGTGAAAGTTTCTAAAGATAAAAATAGCATTTGCATACACTCATATTAAAATAAAAACTTATTTTACTACATCTGAACTTACTGCTCTGGGTTTCTTGTTCATCTTCATGTCAAATCTGTAAGAAAAAACATAAATTAACAAGAAGCCCATCACGGTCCGATAAACAAAGGAGCCTGTTAAACCCCCTGCATGCAACTAACTCTAAACCCATCACGTCTATGAATTCCACAAACATGCAGCTGAAAAATAAACGGAAAACCAAGCAAAACCAAAAAAGAAACTGCAGCAACATCTGCGAATGATCAGGTAGAAGCAAGCACCACAGCATTCATCCACGTGACGTGAACGGCCCCACGCAGCTAACTGACAGAAGACACGGGAGTGAGAAACAGGAAGTAAAATTGAGACTTACTCAAAGTCATAATCAAACATGCCAGAAGGGCTGAAGGGGGCAGCGTTAGGAAGGAAGAGAGCATCAGAGGTTAGTGCACTACACTGAGCACATCAATGACACAGTCCACTACATAAGTGTCAATGCGTGGGTCTATACCTTCAGGAGAACAGTAGATGAACAACAGGACAGACACTAATGCATCCTCTCTAGTGTGTTAGTAAATATAGGACCCTAACTAGTGCTCATCTTATTTCATTTGAAGTGATCCTGAAAGCAACATCAGTTTTCAAAAAAAAAAGAAAAAAGATCAAGACATGGGTTTGAAAAGCATTTCAAATTTGTTAATGACTGGAATATTTAATACATGAAATTATTCAAATTTAATTTAATTAAAAGTGTAATTAAAATTACTTAATTAAAAAAAAAAGTATTTTATTCTATTTTCATCATCATGTTGAGTCAAACCACACAAGCAAATTTAAATTAAATAAAAATGTGGCCAGTATTTAAGTTGAAACTTGGCCCTTCCAAGCCACTTTCCCTCATAGTTTAGCCCAGTGGTTTTCAATCCTGGTCCTCGGGACCCACAGCTCTGCACATTTTGCATGTCTCCCTAATCTGACACACTCAGGTGAGTTCATGGAGCTCTCTCCTAATGAGCTGATGATCTAAATCAGGTGTGTAAATTAGGGAGACATGTGCTGCGTCCAAAATCGCTTACTTCCATACTATATAGTACGCAAAAAACAGCATGCGAGGCGAGTACTATGTCCAAATTCATTGCATTCGAAAATCAGTAGGCGAGAAGTACCCGGATGACCTACTGCTTCCACCCGAATTCTATATCCTCCCATGAGGCTCCGGGAGAGGAGGCGTCATATTAAAAAAAATGGCGGAAAATTGAGACTCGGCTCATTTCAAGTGTAAGTACCTCAGGAAAAAACGTTGTTTATTGTGATTAAATTACACTTGTTTAACACAATATAAATAAACGGATGACTTATTGAAAGTTTAAATTGTCACGTTGTTGTGACGACGCATGACACGTGACAACATCAATATAGCGGATGTAGTACGTCCAAATTCCATTCATACTACCCACATTCATACTATTTAGAACGTACTGTTTTTACGGTCGGGAAGAACGTTCAATTTTAAATGTAGGACCTACTTAAGCAGTATGCGATTTCGGATGCAGCAATGCAAAATGTGCAGAGCTGTGGGTCCCCAGGAACAAGTTTGAAAACCGCAACCCTAATCAAACACACCTGAACCACCTAATCATTGTCATTAAGACTACTAGAAGGCTACAGGCAGGTGAGTTTTTTCAGGGTTGGATCAAATCTTTGCAGGAAAATGGCCTGGAAGTGCCAAGTTTGCCCATCACTGATTTAGGCCAATCATGAAACGTAATTTTAAAGTTCATTTTAAACCCTGTTAATATCTAACCTTTCAATCAATATTATAATTTCATCTATAAGTGCAGTAGTTGCTGTAAATACTGTGGGCTGAATCAAAAAAAAAAAAAGAGCTTCTCAAATCATCATTTTGACCTCTAAAACAAATGCAGATATTAAAACAGTGCATCTTCTCTAATCAAACCGGACAAAAGAAGATCAAAACAGCATTAAACTGTTTTAGCACAGAGTAAGAGACACTAGGCTTGATCCACATGAGAGGAAAGAGTAGAAAAAGACACTAAAAGTAGAAACCAAAGCAAATGGAGCTGAGCAGGAGCCACAGCACTTTGAAACTGAAGTAAAACCCTCTCGTTATGGAAAAGAAGCATATGTTAATTTACAAGTGGACACATCTGAATATGAACGCACAATATATTACATAATTTACAATCAAATAACCATCTGTATCAATGCGCAGTGAATCAGACAGCATGAGGTTGTAACCATCTTATATGCTGGACCCCAAGGACCTGCAGGAGATCAGGTACCTGTGTCTGTTCTTGTTCTTGCGTTTCTTGTGGCTGCTGTGGTGGCTTCCAGAAGAGGACGAAGCAGCTTTCTGTGGTTTCAGGTCTTGCAGGGCTCCATCTGCCTCTTCTGTGTCTTCCTGACTGGGTTCGTTTTCCTGGTTTTGGAGATCTGGGGACGTATCACTCTCTGTTCCACTTCCTGGCTCGCCTAAGGAAGAAGAAAAGAAAAGTTTACAAGATAGAAATTATTCAAATGATAAAAACCCAGAAAAACTGGGTAAACATTGTACTTGGTACAATTGAGCCCATGGGACATAAAATTGTGATTCCCAGCTTACTAAGTTTTAAATACAGGCCATTAAACATTCAAAAACAATAAATGATGGACAGAAATTTCTTGTAGGTGTAATAAGCTCGAGATTTTACTTACGTTTTTCATTCATATGATCAGGAATTCCTCCGAGAGCACAAACGGCCTGTGCGACAATCCAACAAAACAAATTTAATTAAGATTTTTTGTAATTATAATTTTATTTCTTTAGTATCTTATTTCATATACGCAAAGTATGTGTATTTCTAAGATACTGACCGCCACTGATGTGACGGAGGACTTGCTGAAAAGTCGTTCTGCTTCCTTGAATTTCCTATTCCTCCGATCAGTCTTGCTGTTTGAATTCCTAAAGGAGGAGACAGCTGATGTTAACCTGTATGTTTTTATGATTCTTCATCAGTGAACCACAATAAGACATACCACACTCACTTTTGATTGGTCAGATATCGATCCCATCCTCTTATGATGTTACCATACATCTGAGTGTCCTCCAGGTAACTGCCTTCAAATGCATAAATCTGTCTTTCTAGATTCACCAAAGTCTCCTGTTAAAAATGTAACAAAAAAGTTTTAGCAGCAGTCATGTCAACCATGCATGACCCATATTATATCTATTCATATTGCTGTGCAGTTTTACTTTCTTTGTTCATTTTATAAACCGAAGCTGCACACAAGAGGCATGTTTTTCGTGCTTTATAAGTGTGTTGAGCATCAGGAGGCGCCATAACAAAAGCAGCTAACACAGTTAGCATGTTAGCAAAAATGTACAGTAGTTATAGCAATATCATTTTGATACAAGTAGTAAAACTACGGTTAGCGAAGACTTTTGATTTTTAAATACTACATACATGCATGCATAACTTTATATAAAATATTTGTATGAGTTTATTTCAGACTAGTGATGGTATGCTAACACACATACGGGTATTTCAGCCCATAGATCGGTATCACTTGGTGCAGCATCAACAGGATTTTCACAGTTCTGGACATTCAGAAAGGTTTATAATTACCGCAAGCTCTTGTTTTCTCTTCACCAGCTCGGACAGCTCGCGGCGGGTGTCGGGGATCTGCGGTGGCGTCGCTTTGGCGTGCATCGCCATGATGGAGCTGAGCTAGCTGCTCAATGACCGAGAACAGCTGAAGCTGAACCTTCTGACTGCAGTACTGCGCAAGACCTCCATCCCGATAGACGGCGCTCGCTTCGCCTCCAGCGCAAAATTTGAAGCAAAGCTTAGACATTTTATTATAAACTGCTAGGCATTTCCCTAGTTATTCAGATTTATCAAGAATATCAGTTTCTGTTTATCGATCGAATTTGCATCTGAACTAATCTATTATTAGTTGTTGTTGATGTTGTTATTATATGGGGAAATATTATTATTATTATTATTATTATTAATAATAATAAAATCCTGATAATATGTAATTTATAATATCCAAGAATATTAAAAACGATTACCTCGAATTTAGATCGTTTCCTTGTGACGTGTCCTCCTCCTTAATCAATCAACGCGGACTTACACAGGTAAGCCACACCTCCATGGGTCAACGTTCTGCGTTCTATTTCCAGTTCTAGCCAATAAAGCATTTCTTTGCCTTCATCCAACAATAACATGAAGCGCGTTCGGTCCCGGGCAACAAAATCTCCCGCTTTCTCGCGCTTTCTTCCGCTTTTTTGTCTTCTCTGTCATTTTACATACACACATACAGTGTCCACTAAGCGGCGACAGAGTACTTATTATAAGAGCACATTTCTTTCTTTCTTTTTTTTGTATACGGGCGACACAGTAACAGCGTTTTTGGGATAAATTGTTAAACGAGTAGTGTAACTGATGTGAAGCCGAGCAACTATTACATTAATAATATATTTATTAAGTAGACAAATAGATGTACTTTTACCCAAATGGATCATAACAAAGTAATCTAAATTAATTGTAAATACACTAAGTGTCTTAAATGTATATATGTCGCTTGTTACTGGCATTTGTTTACTAGTAGGAAAGATTAACTAATCTAAACTAGTTTTTCCAAACTCTCGGCGTCACGTTTACGCGTTGCCATGGTAACACAAAGTCCGTCCAACACAAACTCAGAGTGAGTTTACCGGCAACAGCATGAATACAGCAGAACTGGTATTTCACTTAGTTTTTAAACCGACTGGTTATTAATAAATAAATACTTTTTTGTGTTTGTTTTTTTCTGTTTCGCCCTACACTAAGAAAATTACATGACATTCAAGGAAAGGAAAGCATGGGTAAACTCTACAAAGGTCTGAATGAAAGTGAGTGATTTGCATTTAGCGTTATTAAATATGCTAAAGTGTTTTTTACAGTATTGAATCTTATTCAGAGCCATCATGTATTTTATTCTGCAGTTCAGGGATGTGCTTCATCTATTCCAACCAAGTACCAAACAATCATCATCAGCAATGAAGAGAAAAAAGGTTTTTCTTCGCAGTCAAAGAGATTTCAAGATCACCTGGTGAGTTTAATAATTAATCCAGCTTTCTTATATTCATTTGTAATGGCATAAATGAGTATATAGTGTTCAATTAAAAGTAATGCTCTATCTATCTATCTGCCTGTCTGTCTGTCTGTCTGTCTGTCTAATTATTTTAGAATGAGAACCCAGGGCCTGGTTCATATATCTCACATGCACCTGCTGAAGGATGCAGTCCTTCATTCTCTAAAAGAGGAACAGGCAGCTTTGCTTCAAAAGTGAGACCCTTGTTTGGAGACTTGTTGTATATTATTTGCACTTATTTGAAATAATATTATTTTGAATAATATTACTGGCTGTTTTCATATTTCAAGGCCGGTCGTGTGCCCCGTAGCTTTCAGAGATCAAGCCCAGGACCCGATGCTTATAACCTCCAGACATCTCTGCTTCACAAACACGATTTTAACAGAGGAGAATCCCGGGTGTTTTGTCTGCCTGTTGCAGTACAGAGGGAAAAACCAAAAAATGAAAATCCTGCACCAAATCAATATGATGTATGTATCACCCAGCATGTGAAAGCTTAGTGAAAGCTTAGAATTCGTTAAAAAAAAAAACTTTGGGTTTAATACGATTTTAATTTATATTTTATATTTAGATATTCAATTTAAAATATGGTCAGTGTCAGTAATGTTGTGAAATTTTATTACAATTTAAAAGAATTGCTTTCTATCTGAACAATTTTTAAAATGTAAAATATTAATGTGATGCATAGCTGAAATTTCAGCATGTTTTCACCAGTCTTCAGTGTTACATAATCCTTCATAAATCATTTTAATATGCAAGAACAATATTAAATTGAAATAGAAAACTTTTTTTTTAATTATAAATGTCTTTACGGTCACTTTTGGTCATTGGTACTGACACCTAACTTTTGTGTGGTAAAAATAAAAATCATTTATTTATTTTAATTTTTTACTTTATTTATTTATTTTCTGTCAGGTATCTTATAGTGCCGTGGACAAAAATTCAACCGTTTCTGCTCACAGTGCATTTCGCTCTAAAACCAGAAGGAGTATCAGTGCCTCAGACAACTTTAAAGGACCCTCTCCCTGTAAGTAACTTATTTTTCATATTTACATTCATATTTAACCAGTTTTAGATTAAGTTAGAGGTCCAATACAAATTTTTCAAACACAATTCTGAGGTTAAAAATAACATTATACTGTAGTATTGAGTTTTTTCAAGAGTGTGAATGTATGTTTGCGATACGAACCACTGTACCTATTTTAAATTCAGTAGTGAAATAAGGTGTTCATTAGAAAAGAGATATTCTTGTGCCACATTACTTTATCTTTTCTAATTACAGTCAAATATTATGATGCTATTAATTTGTTCACATGCTCGTATTTAAAACTCTCAATCTACAATCTAAATCATTGTGAAAGACAAACAATAGAATTTACGTTTGATGAATCCATTTCTATGCTCATTCTAAAGGCCACTATAACGTGAGTGACGTTTTGATTCAGAAGACGCCTCATGTTCCTTATTCCTCTTTTAAATCCACCACTTCCCGGATCCAGCCACCAGTGAGAAGCAACATCCCCGGTCCCGGGACCTATAACCCAAATCAACCACCAGATCCTGTAAAGAGGACCATTTTGCCGTAAGTGTTCAGTCACATCTGCAATAAAATTACACCCATAAAGGTTCACTTTAATGTTGTCAAGAGCAATAATGCACTGCTCACATGTACTTTTATATAATGATTTATGGCTGTGTATATATTGCCAGCCAAGAATTTAATCACAATGCACAGATATTTAGATTTTATGTATTAAAAACAGCTGCTTATTCATATTGGATTTAGAAATGTTATATGTCACATGAGATGATCAGTGTCTTATCTCTGTGTAGAAGGAGACACTACTTGGGATTATCAGCACCACCTCTGATACCCACCAAAGACCCACCCTTTCCAGGCCCAGGACATTATGACATAGTGAACTTCAATCGTCCGGTCAAACACCTCGTGTCTAGCGCCGCCTTCCTGTCTGGGACAAGCAGGTGGATACAGGACGTCAAAGGACAGGATATGCCTGGTCCAGGTAACGCTTACATAATCTTTACTTCATTTAAAAACAAGACTTTTGCTGTTGTTGTCTGTGGAGTTGTAACTTTTAACGTCCTCCTCGCAGGTTTCTATGAACCCATGGTCCTTTCAAAGACATCCTTCTTGTATAATCCTGAAAACATATGGATACCGGCTTAAACAAACTTATTTTGAACAGGTTTTAGTAAACAAGTATTTAAGTGCTCTGTTATTTAGAATTTTTATAATGTATAACAAGTCAGCTGTGCTTATAAATTGCTGTAACGAAGACATACACTGGCAATTAAATGCTCAAAATAATTAAGATTGACATTTTAAAGATTTAAATCAATTTAATGTCTCTTATGCTCACCAAGGCTGCATTTATTTGATTATAATTAGAGTAAAATCAGAAATATTGTGAAATATTATTCGTTTTTTTCTATATGAATATGTTTTAAAATATAATTCATTTATGTGACATAGCATCATGGTTTTCAGCATCACCACTTCAGTCCTCACTGTCACACAATCCTTTAGAAATCATTCAGATATGCTGATTTTGTTGTCACTATCTATATTATTATCTACATTATCTTCAGTGTATTATTATGTTGATTTTAAAATTATATTTTTATGGAAATCATAATACCATTCAAATGTCTGAGGTAAGCATGATTTAAAATAATTTAAAAAAAATCAATATTTTTGTTCAACAAGGATGCGTTATTACAACAACAAAAAAAAAGACTTCAAAAGAGTTGAAGTATTGGCTGATGAAATTCAGCATTGCATTTTAATATTTAAAAATATATTATAATAGAAAAATACTTCACATTGTAATAATATTTCACAATATTGCTGTATATTTGATTAAATATGCAGACTTGGTCACTAAGCGAATTAAAGCATTCTCAGAAACAAGCTGCTTTCTCTGTCTGAGTCACGTCTGAACAGCTGAAAGTCAGTGCAGACACAGCTGAGCTCCAAACCCTTGATCCCTCAGCAGCTGATCCCAGACCTGCTGGACGGTGAACATGATGACGTGAGTGATGCGCTTCAGCTGATCCTGGGTCAGTGGTTTAATACCGAGGAGGGAGCAGCTGTTGTGGGACTAGAGGAGGGTGTGGAGGTCTGTGCTCATCTGAACAATGTGAAAGTCTATGTGGGGGTTTCAGACGGTCATGACATGAAAATGTCCTCTGGAACGTCACTTTGTGACTTCTGGACAAGGTCAACATTATGTACAAAAATTATTCCTCAGGGCTGTTTTGGGTTGATTAATGGGCTTTAATGGTGCTTAAACATTTATGGATTGTGACGTAACAATGTAAAAGATTATTCATTTATGGGAAGTTACATTATTGTAAAAATGCCAAAAATTAATAAAAAATAAATAAATAAAATAAAACCTGTAATATTGTGAAATATTACTACAATTTAATATCACTGTTTTCTACATTGCACTATAAAATATAATATGTTCCTGTGATGGTAAAGCTGAATTTTCAGCATCATTGCTCCAATCTTCAGTGTCACGTGATCCTTCAGAAATCATTCTAATATGCAGATTTTCTGATCAAGAAGCTTTTAGCATTGTCAATGTTAAAAACGGTTGTACAGCTCAATATTTTTGAGAAAACCATGATGCATTTTTTCAGGATTCTTTGAGGAACAGAAAGGAATAGCAGTCACTTTTGATCAGTTTGATGCATCCTTGCTGAATAAAAGTATTTATTAAAAAAAATCTTACTGACCCAAACTTTCTTAATAGTACAGTATATATGCTAATACTTTTGTGATAATTAAAATTATCATTCATAGTGATAATTATGAATACGTATACAACAAATTTTCTCAAAACTCACTGCCAAGATTCTAGGGTTTTCTGAGTGGTCCGGGTTACAAAGCTGTCGTGATTAGTTTTTATTGGATAATACTTTATTTCGATAGTCCACTTTAGACATTCTACTAACAGTAAGTAACTTTACACCTATATGTCAACTAGCAGTCATTAAGTCAAGTCAAGTCACTTTTATTTATATAGCGCTTTTAACAATACAGATTGTAGCAAAGCACTGAACATCATC
>JAUCMS010000038.1:16291942-16308444 GCA_032357445.1 Enteromius radiatus | reverse complement strand
TTTATATTTAAATGTATTTTATTTCAGTTTAAGTTTGTATTTATTTAGTAATCATTTTAGTGTGTCAATTTATACTTCCAAGGCAGCTTTTCATTCATTTTAAACTTACCATAATTGTGTTTTGTTTAATTTGAACTCAAAAAATATTTCCAATAGTTTTAATTTTTGCATAGCAACACCATGGCAACCACCTACAACACCACAACATCATGTGGTGAATTTTGCTGTGCACAAAAATGTAAAGATCCTTCGTTGCATTTCTTGTCTGCCATATTTTTTTCTTCTCCTTTTATAGCTGATGAGGGATTGTAGGGTCTATTTTTACTGTTAGCTAGAGGTGAAACTCGATCTGCCTGCGATGGACCTGACAGATCTGTGTCTGCGATGCGGAGCCCGTCACGTGAACCTCTTTACTCAAACGCAGGTGTCTGCATGTTCAGATGCCCTCTGCTGTGGCTACAGGACTGCCTGCTCAAAGCAGTCATCAGGAAGAACATTCATCCTGGCCTTTTCTCTAAAACACCAAATATACTGCAGCACAAAGCTTGTCAGGAGGATCTTTTTCTTTTTTTTATCCGAAATTCCAGACCTCTTGTCTCTGTGAGGTTTTCCCTTGCTGCATCTCAGATGATCTGCCCGGACACGTCCTAAACCCTCTTTATGCTTTAGTCTCAGTTTTACTGCTGTTTTTATCTCTTTGTCCCTTTGCCCAAACATTGTCTCATCCCTGAATCACATGCAATGTTTTTCTTTCTCTTTCAAGCTCTCAAAACTTTGGTTCTGATCTCTTTTTACTGCATTTTCCCCTAGCGCATCTCGGGAGGTTTTGTATTTGCTTGTGTTGCCATGCTGATGGGTAATTAAAGACAGCATCAACCATTATAATGAGTATAATTAATCACATCTCAGCGCTGTTAAGCTGGCATTAATTGATTTGCAATAATTCAATAGTAAGTCATCAATTATTCTTCGCATAATATTATATCTCAAAATTATTTCCCACTCCCACATATTCTGAATCACTTATAAATGCATCACATTATAGAAATTATATTCTTATATGAAGAGGTTATTTGCAAAAGCAGATTCAAATGAACTCTTTTCATGGTTTTTCCCTGAAGTTACTAAGCCATGAAGACAAATCAGTGGATATTAACATAATTATATTTTTTCTAATTTATATAAAGCTCCTGGTTTGCTGTGCTTATTTGTAGAGATTTACATGTATATATTTCATATATAAAATACATTTAAGTGTTCAAATTAATTCATTATTCTACTTAAAAAGTCTTAATTTCTTCATTTTCAGATGAGCATTCATTTTGACTGTAAACCATGCTTCTTATTATTTATTTATTATTAAATAAATAATATTTATTTAATCTTGCAGCCCTAACTAATGTAGATAGACATCTGAACAAAATAACCTCCCATGACTCACTTTATGATTATTTGGCAATGTAATATAACATTTGACATTTGAACTTTTGACTTCAGCGGTCAGGGGGCATCCTGAAAGATGCCTAAATATGCCGTAATGCTCTGATAACAAATCAGTGTCTGCTTATGGTATCTCAAATCTAACATGATTTATGTCCCAGCCTAATTGCTTCTGTGAAGAACTAATTAATTCCTTCTCCAGTAATTTAGCATCTGATTACTGTGAGCATTTCTGTGTCTAAACAGAAGAAAAATGGCACACTTCTGTGTCTTTCTCTGGGACAGATGGCATTTCTTTGTTAATGCAGACAGTTTGTCCCGTTGGGTCTCAGCAGTGAGACACTGGCCTGCTGCTAACCTTTACAGACTGAATATGAGAACTTGACTTCCTTTAAAAAGTGTTCAGAGGGGAAGCTGGGACTTATCATTGGGACGTTGATGTGCGGCTCAGTGTTTGTTAGGGGTTGAATTGTCAGCAGTGTACTTTATTTACTGCCGTATGGTTTTCTCTGAGTTATTTACAGTAGCAAAGCTCAGCGATTGTCTCTGTGCACTTCTAAACAGCAGTAGAGTCTGTAGGCAGTCAGACTTTTTGTCTTCCTGTCATGAGGTTGGCCCTAAGAAGACAACAGCTGCACATTCAAAGACAGAAACCTCATCGACCTCAGAAACAACTGGAGAAACACAGACGTGCCCTCTAATCAAAACAGGATGTTTAGACCCACGCTGACCTCATGTGAGGTCAGAGGTCAGCTGTACAGCATTGAAGTTTTGATAAAAGCATTATGACACAGTAGTTATGATTGACATTAGGTCAGTGGCCAGTTTTTAATTTAACAGTTTGCAATTTAACAGACATTTTCTGATTATGAATGAATGGTGCATAAAAAAATTGGTGTAAATATTTGTGTTACTTAAAATAAATGCTAACTGAAATAAAATGAAATATAAAACGTTTTTGTTACATACAAAGGCGACATTTCTTACTTAAATTTAGTTTGACTTGATGTATTAAAGTAACTAAAACTGAAACCAAATAAAAAAATAATACATATAAAAAAGAGACATATTATTAATTTAATTAATCATTAGTTAAAACCAAAAACTACTTCAATTGACATAAACACAGAACACAATCGCTAAAACTTTCAATTAAAACTGGAAAATAAAAAAAAAATGATTGAAAATACTAATAAGACTATTATCATATCTGCATGTGTTTTGTTGAAAGTTAAAATGGGCTATTTTTATTTATGTGTTAAGACACTTGCTTTATATTACAAGTTTTATGAAATGCTGTTTACATTTGTAAATAAGGCATTATCTAATTAAACATGCACTTAATTTGCATAAGGTAAGTAGGGTCAGATTTTAGTGTTTTTTTCTACAGAGGGAAAAACCATCAAATACTGTCAACATCCATGACTTTTAAAGTATTGTAAAAATCTGCAGATTCAAACAGATAAATAAAAACCTAAATATATATTTCATGAGTTCCCCCCATTTTTGGAAATCCTAATATATAATTTTACAATTATCTATAAACTGTGTCCCTATATAGATAATTACCATTGATCATTTTGTTGTGGTACAGTAGCATTTGATGTTTTCGCAATTGGTTTCTTCATTGAGCTAGCAGCTGGGTTTGTTAAGAGATGAATATGACTTTTTGCCAATTTTCAACTCTCTCTGGCTCCCCAGCTCCATCTGTTTGAAGCTGAAATGAAGCTGTTGGCTTGAAATCGCCAGCCCTTTAATTGCCCTTCATTTTGCCTCTCCGGAGGGGTCTCACTGCTCCATCGGACCTTCAACACATCCGAAGCTCTTTTCTGCATCTGATCTGATGATAATAAACATATTTGGTCAGCTGCTAAATGAGCGGTCACTACTGATCCTGTTATCTAATTAGATTCATGCCATGATCATTATCCAAACTCATCTGAAGGGCTGCAGTCGTGGATTTCTACAGCATAGCGTTCGGTTAATCCTTCAGAAGCCACTTAATCCATTATGTTAAGGATGGGGGAAGGTATAAACTAATGAAAGCACTAAGTTGGAAAAGCAAAGGCCTAGGAAGGGAACAGTCAACGTTTATCACGTGTGGTGAAATTACTGATTCCTCCAGGCCTCATCCACACCTTTATATTCACAGAAATGAGATACACAGGAGTGTCTGCTGTGTTTCTCACGTGAAAATCCCACAGGAGGGAGATCACATGTTGTATGTAATGTATTTTACGTGTGTGTAAAGTGTGATCAGGTTGCTAATGCCCTGCTAATGGGGTTGAAGTGCTTGCTAAGCGAGGAAACGGAGTGAGATGATTTCTGCCGAGTGAATCTGGGTGAAAATCTGATGCTGCATGCTGGAGCATACATATTATTGTATTAACAGTCCTGGAGGAGATCCTGTGTTGATGCACACGAGTCCTTAACATGATGCTTCAGTTGCCAGGGAATGATGCTTAAAATCATGAGGCATTTATAGAATAAATGAATAAATAAATAAGCTGTACAGAAGGGAAAAGTGTCATTATTCAGCTCAATTTAGTTCAATATTGATTCAGTTCAGTTCAATAACTGTGTCAGTGTTGCAAAGTTCATTTATTATGATTGCGCTTTTATATGTATAGTACTTTATTACTGTCAGTTTACTCTTACGCTGCTAAATCTTTGGTTAGTCGTCAAAGGATGATTCTAAATTCTGCTTTGTGATTTTAATATAATTGAATTTTCTTTGTTCTCGTTCTTTGTTTTGTTTCCTCCAGTTCTCACATCTCCTCCAGAGACGAGCGGCACGCTTCAGAAAGAGATTGAGTTGGACAGTGAGATCCTGAAAGCTGACGACACAACGGTCACAGACTCCTCCCTCATAACAGACCCTCCCTCAAAAACAGAACCAATCAAATCTAACCCGAGACCCAGCACACCTGGATCCAGCCCCAATCCGCCCACAAAAAAAGGTATAATACACCGCAATCCAAAATTTCAGGTGTTATCAGTTTTGTCTATAGGATTTTTTTTTCATTTTATTGAAGGAGAACTCATAAACAGATAGATAGATAGATAGATAGATAGATAGATAGATAGATAGATATGTAATATATAAATTAGTGCTGTTAAACAATTATTTGTGAGTAATCACATCCAAAATAAATAAAATTACATAATAGATGTATGTGTACTGTGTTTATTTATTATGTATATAAAAATACACACACATACGGTAAATATTTTTCAAACATTTTATTATAATATCAAATTATGATATTTACTCTTTTAATCAAACAAGTGAGATTTCCCAGATTTCACAAGCACTGGTATTAGTTACTAAAATGTTGACTTTTTTACGTTACTTTTACGCATTTACAAGAACCACTTAGAATATAGAGCAAGTAGTCTTTTTTAAAAATATAAAAATACACTTATGGGAAAATATGAAGTTTAAAATTATCACAGCATTTGTGATATAACCTGTACAGTACAAGGTTGAGAATGAGAAAACATATTGAATGAATACAAACACCCTGTCGTAGAGCGCATGTATATTAACATCCATGTCATCAGACTGACTTTAAAAAGGATGTGGCAGCAAGCCAAGTCATTGTTCATGAAGAGGGCGAGCATGGCCATGCATCAAAGCATCGAGTAAACCCTGGGCTGTGTGTGTTTGGGGAAGGTTGAGTGTTCTCGAACAGTCTCGAGTGTATAAGGCTTAGTCGAGTCCTTTTGATGGTGGGCGCGGGGCAGACTGGTTGCCATGGCAACACTTTTTGTTGCCTGTATATTGCATTAAAAGAAGGACACGCTTAATAAGAAGAACGGGTAGATGAAACACTGCTGCGTGAGACTTAATTGAATGATCATCCTTTACTTGTGACTGTGTGATCAGAATAATACCTGACTCACCACATTTCTCTTCAATGCCTTGAGTTAAAGCACCTCTGCGGGTAAAGAGCTGGAGTCACACTTATCTTGATTGAATCAATACACTCCTGAGGCTGAGAAGAAAATGGAAAATGTCAGTTACAAGCCTCTAATTTGTCAGGAAAGAGAAATGAAGATGAACAGGAGCTGGAGAGACAAATTACTCAGCATATGTCTTACCTTACTGAGTCATCCACCTCTTATCAGATTAAAAGTAAAAAACAAATCATTTCTATTTTTTTGTAGCATTTGACAAATTTTCCCTCCAGAAGTTTAGTAAGAATAACATCATCTTTCCGTCTGTATTCCTTCTAACTACAGAGGATGTTTTTGCTACTATACCTTTAAGACTACTGCAAAAAATGCTAAAGATACATATGTCAAGCTAACTACCAAAATATGGTCATTTATTAGTTAAATAAACATAAACAATAAAAAAAGTTTAGCAAATATATACACATTTATAAATAAAAATATAAATTTATATAAATATAAATCTGTATTGTCCTCATTAGTAAGTCGTTTTGGAAAAAAGCATCTTCTAAATGAATAATTACAAAAATGAATAATTAAATGAATAATTACAAATCTATATTTGTATTAAAATCTAACACATTTTTCTATATTTATATTAACATCTATTATATATTTAATATTTAACTATATATATATATAGAGAGAGAGAGAGAGAGAGAGAGAGAGAATTATGTATAGTATTTTTAAAAAAGAAAGTAAAAAATGTGTGTGTGTGTATTATTAATATTTTTTTAATTATTATTCATTTTTAAATAGTATTTAAATAGTTGCTACTGCTGTGGTCAAAGCAAAGTATTCTATCATGTTAAGTCTTATTTGCATACCATTGCTTTGGTTAATATTTGTATTAATATTTGAATTTTTAAATAAAAATGTTTTTCCCTTAAGAATCAATTGGAATATTAGAGGCACTGGTATTGGCTGCTAAAATGTTGATATTTGATTTGCATGGTATTTAATTTGCAAATGACATACTAATCTCAAAATCAACTTTACTGCAATTTAAAAAGTATGAAAAGTACATTTTAAAGCGTTATCTGCTTCTTCCTCAACAGATGGGATGAGTTCAGAGCAACGTCAGAAACAAGCCAAAAAGCGGCGAGAGGAACGGGCCAAATATTTGGGTGAGACTTCATAAACACAGCTTTTGTCCCGGGACACGTTCAGTCCTGTAGAGCTAATGATATGCTTATGCCACAAAAAACATTTATCTAGTAGCATCTGAAGAACATGTATAAATATACATACAGTTAAAGCTACTGTGACTGCAGAGTCTAAATAATATTTAACCCAATTATATACTACACCTAAATGCGTAATTAGGTAATCAAACTTTAACTGCCAATACAAGGCCAACCGGTTTCTAATGATGTTCAGCGAGACTTTTCTGTGAAGTCAGCAGCATCATTTAAAGGTAGAAACTGACGTGACTGACAGATGTGCTTGTGATTTGTGTTTACTGCTGCAGAACAGCGAACCCAGGAGCAAGGTAAGATATGTCACGCGATCAATCATTTGATTAAGTGGATCGTTTCCATTTATTTAATGTCCTGTGCTCTTTGAGTTTTTGTTTTTCACCTTTGCTTGTGTCTAGTGTGATTCAGTATTTCTTTTTCCACAGTTAAGGTATATTAGTTATATCGCTTTAGTTATATTTAGTTATATCTATTTTTTATATTATATGTGTATATATACACGTATATGTATATTTAAATATATATATGTATATATTACATCTATTGCAATACTGAAAAAAGACTGTTCGATGCTACACGTGATTATGAAATACATGCATATTTTATCATAATGTGAACCAGGCTTCATAAATCAATGCGTGCGTCTCATATTCTCCACTTTTACCTCTCTGATAGATCCCTGCAGGCACTGGGTGAAAAACGTGCCATCATTACAGTTCATTTAGCTATGCCTCTCTCTCTCTCTCTCTCAAATTAGCTGTAATTACGTTTGCCATTAGCATGATTAGCGTGCTTGGATATCAGCTCACTTTCAGCTGTACAGATGCAGATAAACCACAGTTTCTGGCTCTCCAGCTGTTTATCAGTCTGACAAGTCCAGCCTTGCCCCACAGCAGCAGACTTTACATAAGGGTTTTATTGTAGCCCGGGATGAAATATCTTAGCTTGACAAATACGTATACAAAAGACATAAACCTGGCTTAGCTGTTAGAAGGAAGCATGCGTTGTAATGCCGGATTGCTGCTACACTGAATTGCATAGAGAACAAAATCTATTTCTCAGCGCAGTTGCACTGTCATATAGCATATTGTATGAAACTAATAGGATTAGCAAGCGCTGTTTAGCTCGCTAGCCGTTCACTGCAGCTGAGACCCAGCGGTTTAAAGTGAAGGCTGAGATCATCTTACTTTGAAGGATATTAAACTGAATTGTTATATAATTTCTAAAGGATTGTAGGATTTGATGTAATTGGATTTAGAGGAAGTCAGAATCACACATACTGTACAATGATTTTCTCACTGCACCAACTACACGTCTGCTAAACAGTTTTAAAAAAGTATATAACAGACTATTTCAGATAATGCTTAAAGTGAATTCGTGAATTTTAATTTTTGTAATATTTTATGCAAAAAGCAATATAAATCAATAGAAAATGTATGATACACAATGACATTATTAGGCAAAGCGAATATCCATATATCTTATATTATATAATGCATGGGTCAAAGATGAAAAAGGTTTAACCAAAAAAATAATAAGTGTAATACTGCTAACATTATTTCAACCAAATATTGACATTTTATTCTACCACAACTTATTTAAAACCTTAAAAGTATATATTATCTCTCTCTCTCGCTCTCGCTCTCGCTCTCTCTAAATAAATAAATCATTAATAAATAATAAAAAATATAGGTTTTCATTGTGCATTCCAGTTCAATTTAATCAAACTGCATTTTTGGGTTATTTTTATTTGATTGAAAAAAAAAAGACTTAATAAAAACTGCTAACTTACTCAATAAAACACAATAAAACCATGGTAACAAAATTAAAAATCATGATTTTTGAAAATTTAAAAAAGGAGTTATTTTGCAAATAAACTCTATATGTAATATATATAAGTAAAAATATAATGTTATATAAATATAATATAATGCTACATACATCCAAAACAGTTTGCTACCACGTTACTTCTTCCTTCTACTTAAATGGTCTAAAAGATATTAATCAACACAGCACAGCCACATTTCCTTTGTTCAGATTTTTGAATTTGAGTGCTCCTCAAACAAGCTTTTATCTGAGTCACAGCTCATCTCATTATTGAGTCACTGTATTTCCTGTGGTATAACACAGATGTGCCTTTGAATCGAAACAGGTTAAAGTAAATACATTGGTTCGCCCCACACGGATATAAAGCGATGTTGTGAATGGAAGCAGTTCCTCTGTGTTTGTGTTCCTCAACTCAAATCCCATCTGGACTGCTGTGTGTGTAGATTTAGTTATGGTTGAGGGACTGAAAAACAGGAAATTCCACAGTGTGATGTCTTGTGTGTTCCTTAAATCGGGCCTGTGAGCAGAACACATCCAGCTGCTGCTCAGCGTGCTTGGGGTTTAAAATAAAGAGCTTTGATTGGTTTTTAATTGTTTTTGAAGTGAAACGACTGAACCCACATGAGAGAAAAATGCTGTTTTATTAGCAGTCTCGTTTTCCTTGAGCACTGGATTTTACAAGTATAAAAACCCAGTTCTCAGTGGAATGAACTTTAATGAACGCAAAACAATGAGTTCTGATTATAAGATAGGAAATTCGCATAAGAGATATTTTTAATATCTCATTTGTAATGAGATTTTTGCTAAAGTGAGACTTTTGCTGAAGTCTCCTGCTTTTCAGATGTTTTTCTTGAGAAAAAGACATTAGCGTGTCCTTGACGTTTTCAGAAAACATCTCAGTGCCTTTGAATATGCTCAGATTTGGTCATACCAATGTCAAAGATTATTCTAATCTTATTTGTGTCTGTTTTTATTTCTCTTAAGGAATTTTATTTTTTTTTAATTTTCTAAAAAATGTACTCACCCTCATGTCATACAAGATGTAGATGAGTTCTTCACTGAGGAAATTTAGATGTAGAGCAATACACTGTTTACCAACAAAACAAACCAAAATAGTTTGAATAACAACATGCCTTAATTTGTCCAAATCTGTTCTGATAAAGAAACATACTTATCTATACTTTGGATGTTCTGAGGTTGAGAAAATATTAGCAGATTTAAAACTCTCTCTGTTCCTCTTAGCGGCCAAGAAAGCTCAGTGGTTGGAGAAGGAGGAAAAGGCCCGTCGTTTGCGCGAGAGCCAGTTGGAGGAGCGCAGAAGGAAGTTGGAGGAACAGCGACTGAAGGCGGAGAAACGAAGAGCTCTACTGGAGGAAAAACAGAGACAGAAACTCGAGAAGAACAAGGTCTGGAGACACCATGTGATACTAGTTGCACAAAAATTCAACGAAAGGTCTATATAAATATTTGATGCATAAATAATGTGCAAGCTAAACCTATTAAAAAAGCTTAAAAAATTATAAAACAATATTCATACAAAATTCACAATATCCAGTGTTTGTGGTCGACACGTTAAAATAATTATTTTCAGCAAGGATGCATTAAAGGAAAGATGATGGCTATGTCACATAATACTTCTGTTACAAATACATGAATTTTCTATTCACCAAAATCTTTATAACAGAAAAATATTAATCAGCAGAGCTGCTTTCAGCATTTATAATAATAGGAAATGATCTGCGAATCAGCGAATTTGAACGATTTCTGTAAAATCACTGGAGTAATGATGCTGAAAATTCAGCTTTGCGTGATGGGCGTATATTAAAATGGAAATAGTATATTATTATTAAATATGTTAATAATAATTGTGTAATATGATACTGTTTTACTGTAGTTTTTGCTCAAATAATTGCAGATTATTATAGAGCATAAGCAACTTGAAGATGAAAAGTGCTGTGAGACTTTCTGTGAGCCTGACAGAATATGTGCCTGGTTAAAATCTGATGAACTATTAATTCTTTTAAGTGATTCAGAATCTTATAAGGATAAAAATGAATCACAAGTGGCCTTGTGTTTGTCTTTTTCCCCTGCAGGAGAGGTATGAATCTGCCATAAAGAGGTCAACCAAAAAAACATGGACTGAGATCCGTCAGCAAAGGTGGTCATGGGCCGGAGGCTTGAACCAGACCTCCCGCAGAGAGAGTAAGTGTCATTACACAAACTTTACACCCTCATACAACCCTAAATTCTAGACTTGTTACCTTTGAAAACTATACTCAGGAACATAAAGAGAGAACCTGATATACGCTTGGAAGCGTTATATGTTGACACATCATTGTATCTGGCTTCAGCAGTGTTTGTTCAGTGTCCATATAGATGAGGTAAAGCAGTCAGTTTGTCTTCAGTGCTGAGATTTTACTGCTGCAGGTGCTTAATAGGCATCATTCTCTGGTTTTGATTTTGTTGGTCGCTTTAAGTTCATCTTGACATCAAACGAGAAGGAAGAAAACCATCTCACGATGGTTTCGCCACCACAGTACTTGCTAATCATTGGCATCAGCATCATTTACATGGTTTATTTTATTTTTCGTTTTTGTATGTTTTTATTCTTTAACACCATTTTTTGACTGGTTTAGCTGTGCTGGATATACTGTAAGTATAGGTAGAGGACTGTGATAATATCTCTTGTTAAGTGATTTATTTCTATATTATTTGACCTAAGAGCTTAAAAGAGATGTTATATTGGAATTTTAAAGGGAAAGTCCACCCATAAAAAAGACAATTCTGTCACTATTGACATGTTGTTTCAAACCTGTATGACTCGTCCTTCTTTTGTGGAAGTCAGACAAAGATATTTTAAAGAATTTTGGTAACCAAATAGACTTGGTGCAATGAGATATATATTATATATAAATAATTATTTTGTGTTACACAGAAGAAAGCCATACCGGGTTCAAACAATAACACAGTTTTTATTTTTGGGTAAACTATCTCTTTATCATCACAGTGATGGGTGTTGATGTGTCAACTGTGTGTATGACATTGATTATGACATAAAGACAAAAAGAAAAGTCTATTCTTTTTCCTTATATGATGATGTGTCTACAGTGACTACAGTGTGTTACAGGAAGTGATGTCTTGTTGAATCATTTTGTACAGTGCTAACCTGTTGAAAAGACCAGATCAGACCAGTATGAAAAGACTATGTGCTGGATGTTGGATGACCATCAGGGTTTTTATAGTTAAGCTGGTTAAGAAGCCATGCCATGCTAGAAACCGTCATCCATAACGCAACACATGCTGGTGATAATGCTGGTGTTTTCAGTAGGACAGTGCTGATTTACCTAGATAGCGTAAATATTCAATGCCATTTAAATGTTTGGGGTCGGGAAGATTTTTGTTTTTGCTACTTTTATTCAGCAAGGATGCGTTTGATTACAAGTTGCAGTAAAGGCATGTATAATGTTAGAAAAATACAAAAGAGTTTCCACAAAAAAATTAAGCAGAGTAAATGTTTTCGAGATTGATAATGAATAATGATTTCATTTATTATTTATTTATTATTTAAAATAATAATGATGATTTTTAGTAGCTTATCAGCATATTAGCATATTAGAAGGATTTCTGAAGGATCATGTGACACTGAAGACAGGAGTAATGATGCTGAAAATTCAGCATTGCATTGAAGACATCAATTATATTTTAAAATGTATTCAAATAGAAACGTTTTATTTTAAATTGTAATAATATTTCACAATTTTACTGCATTTTTTATCAAATAAATGCAGCCTTTGTTAGCATAAAGAAAAATTTTTTTACCAACCCCAAACCTTTTGAATGGTACTGTCTTGGTTAGCGTTCACATACTTTAAAAGTTAGTCATCATATAAAAATGGAATATAATGTACATCTTAAATGTACGACCATCTTATAAGTTGATGCAAGAGTGACCGGCCTCCTCCAGCTCTCCCTCTGAACGTCTGCATGACCCTTCCTTCGTGAACACCAGTCTCGCGCTCCCTCCAGCCGTCGCTCAGGGGGTCGGTATGAACGCTCTGCTCTCTGTGTTGCGTTCTGCAGGCAGATGCTCGGCCTCCACGGTCAACCTGCCGCGGCAGATGGAGCCTGTGATTAACAACAGGCTGTCCAAGTCCTCGGCCACGCTCTGGAACTCGCCCTGCAGAAGTAAGAACGGAGCGGCTCCCGCGTTTCACCTCCAAAAACCCCTCCCTCCAAACCCTCGTCTGGTTTTTGGTTCCTCAGTTGTGTTTTCTCATGAACTACTTTTGATTTGCTCATTTCTGGTGGCCTGCTTGCCTGTGCCTGTGCCTGGTGATCGATGGTCATTCTCACACCTTTCCCTACCCCACAACCCCCTCGTTCTTGTGTTGCATCGTGGGTAATCTCCTTCTTCCGTGCACTTTTGATCAGTGCTCACATTGTTGCATCATAGTCTGTGATGGTTATTTATCTGTGGTCCAGTAATTGGTGGAAATATTTCTTTTTTTCTTGTTTTTGTGTTCCGTCATCACTTTCAGTCTGTGGTCGTGATGCTGGTGATGGGATTTTAACCTAAGGTTGATTGTTGATCAGCGATAAAAAGATGCACTGATAACTGATGAGTGATAAGTATGTGCTGCTTGGTTGATCAATTAATATAAATAAGTGATGAACTATATCTGGCTGTGTTTAGAATGGAATACTTGCACACTGCTTACTGTATATTGCTCACTATAAACTGTATGGAAGAATGAAAACTTAACTCAGCAGCTTCTGGTCACTAAATGGTTGTTTTAACAATTATTTAGCTTTTTTTGTCCTAACTAGACTACCATTTAAAATATTAGGGGGTTGGTATAAGTTTTTTAATTGTTTTTGAAAATATCTTATCTCACCAATGCTGCATTTATTTACGCAAAAATACATATATATTGTAAAATATTATTGCAATTTAAAATTATTTTAATTTATTTTAAAATGTAATTTATTCCTGCAATGACAAATTAATTTCGGCAGCTATTAATATTGCTTTTTTATTATTATTATCATTATTTATTTATTTTTATTTTTATTGTTTTTTTGTGAGAACTGTGATTTTTTTTTTTCAAGTTTCCTTGATCAATAAAAGTTTATGCAAAAGCAAAGAAGTTACAAAAATGCAACTCAAGAAAATCAAAAGGACTGCCAGAATATTTTAATATTACAGTGTCTAGTCATCGGAAATAAAATCAGCTATTTTCCACATTTTTAATCCACTCATGTCTGTCAAATTAAAGACAAGAGGTCAGAAATCAAAATATTCATCATCCTAGAAATCAGTTTGAGCACATAGAGCTTATATACTTTACACAGCAAAAGTTAGTGTGCCATCCTAATGTTCTATATGGATAATGTGTGTGCAATGCACAGTATACATGCTAGAATCTGCAGAAATAGTGGTTATTCTGAACATAGCCTAATTTTAAGTTTCCTGTCCGAGGAAATAATGATAAGTCAGCAGAGCTGTGGCTATGCAGATGTGTATAAATCAACATAATAACAGCATTGTGCACCGCATGGTAACTGTGGAACTCATGGTCTATACTTATTTCCCTGTCATTAGAGATGACCACTCATCTCAGAGTGCACGTTTTCTTGAGATATAACACATAATATTTAGGTTGAACATATTTTAACTTAGACTGTTTGAGGTGTATTTTTTTTGTGTCAAGCTTGCTTTAAAAACACCATATTCTGTATTAGTTTTTAAAACACGTATAAAGAGTTAAAATCCTAAATCGTGATGAAACCTTGCGTTATAGTAGTTCAGGCAACAGCACAGTTTGCCGCAGTGGGGGAGAAAAAAAGGCAGCTGTTGCCTAGCAACAGCCAGTGACCAGTCGTCACGAAGTGTTGTAAATTTTCTTGTGTTGCTAAAGTGTCAGATTGGAGCACCACCTTGTTGCTACATAGAGAGAAAGGGCCCGTTTTTATACACAGTATCATTTTGATGTTGTGTGATTGCATATATGAAATTCAGAGTGGGTTTCTGCCTGTTTGTGCTTGAGTGAGTGTGTGTGTGTTTGAGCGTGGGAGAAAACGAGACCACAGAGTCATTTCTTCGTCACGTCACTTGTTTTTCTCGTGTCTGTAGAGAGATGTCATTCAGTCATCTGTGTGACAGCACAAACTTCATTTAAATGTGCTCGCAGATTATTAACACAGCAGCATCCCATAATTCCCAGAATAAAACCAATTTTAACCATGTCTTTGATCCCATGAACCATTTATTCTGGTCTAAGAGTGCTGTTCGTCTAGACATACCATTAAATCCTTCATAGGAAAGAAAATGTATATCGTCTAAAATAACTAAATGTTTATCCTAGGAAGCAATGACATCAAATAAAAAGCAAAATGCTCAAATTTGTCTCCTCCTAGAGGTTTATAATATCTCAAACTATGTTCATCTGTGCTAAAAAGATCTCAGTATGAACTCAAAGTAATCTCATATTTCTTGACTTAATCTGTACCACCATTTAGAAGTTTGGGGTTATATTTTTCAATGCTTTTGAAAGATGTCTTATGCTTATCAAGACTGAATTTATTTGATAAAAATCTTTAAAATATTATTACAATTTAAAACAACAATTTTCTGTTTGAATAGATTTTAAAAAGTAATTTATTCCTGTGATGCCAAGCTGAATTTTCAGCATCACTCCAGTCTTTGCTATCATGTGATCCATTAGAAATCATTTTAATATGCTGATTTAAAAAATATTTAAAAACTGATATTAGTGCATTCTATATTTCACAATTCTTTGAAAATGGAACCTGAATGTGTCCTTGCTGAATAAAAGTAACAATTTCTTATTGAAACCAAACTTTTAAATGATAGTACTGTATATATAAATAATCTCTCTGTACTATACTTGCATGAGTAATTCAATTAAAACTTAAACTTCTTTGAAGTTACAATGATCAGATGAGCAAATAAAGTGTGTGAATGTGTGTGCAAATAAATACAGCATCACAAAATTTAGTGTAGGTTATGTGGATTAGAAGTCCACAAACATGTCCAAGTCGTAAAATCGCTCACTCAATGAAGGGCCTGAGGATTGTGCTTCGAGTAACAGCCGCTCTGATTGGTCAGACACTCTGTTATTGGAGGTTACAGTCAGCGCTTCGGCCCTTTGTTGAGTGACCTGCGGTGTGTATCCACATGTGTCGATGCTAACAGTGCCCTCTTGTGTCAGCCCGCAGCTTACGTCTGAGCCCGTGGGAGAGCCGAATTGTGGAGAGGCTGATGACGCCCACCCTTTCCTTTCTGGCTCGCAGCCGGAGCGTAGCCACCCTCCAGAACAGCAGCGACCCCCGTGAGTTACATATCACACACGGTTAACATGTCAGGAGCTTGAGCTAACCGTTACACTCACAGCTAAATACATGCACACACGAGTTATGGATAGATGGGCCTCATTGAGAGAGAACAAGCAGTTAATCTTGTCTGCTGAAATCAAACAAATAAAAAAATGTTCATTCTCAAATGGAGTCTATTTATCTGGTTGAGGTTAGTATGTACTGTTTTTATTGGATGAAATTGGCCGTTTGTTTTCTTTCTTTCTTTGGGATCTTAGTCAAAAGTTTTTCAAATTTCAGCAAATTGCTAAATCTGTTGATTTTCTCTGTTGTTGAGAATAATATTAGCTATCTGCATATTGATTAGTGTGTACTATAGTACAATAAAACAAACTGTATGTAAAATCAGAAGCACTTTTAACTATAAGATGCATGAACTCATTACATAAGTTCATGTATATAATATCCAATTATCATTTTGGAATTATTTTGCATTATTTGATACATTTTTGTGTAAAGAGCATTTTAGAGCATTTCTGTTCCCAAAAAAATGGGAACCAATGAGAAACGAGCTCCCCCCCCACCCCCGGCACCAGAGAGGCGGGTGTAACGTGATGACGCAGTAGTTCTGCGATCGGAAACCATGCCGGCTTTCAAAGCTGGCGTGCAATCGTTCGACTCTGCTGTTGCAGCTGTTTTGAGACATTTTCATGACAGGTTTTCTTTGAAAACGGAGCAGAAGTA
>JAUCMS010000038.1:16267532-16287337 GCA_032357445.1 Enteromius radiatus | reverse complement strand
CTAAAAACTCTTAAATGTCCTAAATTAGCAAAGGTCTAGTCCTGGCTTAATCTAATTCCTGTACGGGAAACCAGCCCAATGTGTTTATTTATTATGTTCATATGAAAACACACACATACAGTATATGTTTTGAAAGTATTTACATGTAAATGCATTTATATATTTATTTTCTTATGTTTGATATTATATCTAAATAGATTTAATAAAATTAAATATATACATGCATGTGTTTGTATTTATATATACTTAATAAATATACACAGTACATAGAAATATATTATGTAAAGAAAAACTTTTATTTTGAATGTGATTAATCTTGATTAATTGTTTGACAGCACTATATATATATATATATATTAATTAAATGAAGCTGATGCCACATCTGCACTTATAGGCTATAAGATTAAACGTTTTGGCTGCTGCTTCCCCCTTGTGGTAAAGAAATTAAATTAAGCCAACTATTGATGTGATCATTGCTATTTTAATATTATTTATATACTATTAAAGTATTTATTAATATTTTGAAATAACATTTATTTGATATATTTATTTTATTTTATCTGTAGTATAATTTTGCTATGTTTTGTCATTTTTGTATTTATTTTTAAATATTTCTGTATAGCTTTCTTTTTTGTAATTAAGTTCTCTAACTTAAACATTTCTAAAAGTTAAGGTTATTTAATTATTTATTTATTTAAATTTTAACATAGTAGTTTTATATTTCAATTACTTTATGTTATGTTAGCAAATGTAATATTTCAAATAGGGATGTTTCCTCTAATATTCAATTAAATAAGCTTTTATTATTTTTAACATTAATTTAAAACATGCTTAAAAATTGTTATTTTATTTCAGTTTTTGTTCATGATAAAAACACTAATGTTGCCTCTGTACCAGCCCTTGGTGTCATGTCATAGGGCTCGTGGATAATTTAGAGATGTTTAATAGATGTATGGGTAATGAAGTTTCATATGTGTCTTTTCCAGCGAGAGGAGGCTGAAACCAAAGCCCGAGAGGAAGCAGAGAGACAGAGGATAGAGAGAGAGAAACACTTCCAGAAGGAGGAACAGGAGCGACTGGAGCGAAAGAAGGTAAAACTAGAGACTCTCCAAATACTTCTATTGAGGAAAAAATGATTGGCAATGCTTTTTAGGAGAAACATATGATATATTCAGGTGATTTTCCTATTCTAGTGAGTTTGACTAACATCTGAGTTCACCTTTCTAGCGTCTGGAAGAGATCATGAAAAGGACTCGTAAGAGTGATGCAGGAGGACAGGTGGGACACATCTGTGTTTTTATTGAGTCTGAATTTATCTCACGCACACAGCAGAAGGAAATATACTTGCTTTATTTGTTTGTTTACAGAAAGACGTTAAGGCTCCAGCTGAAATGAACGGCAGAGTCTCTGACAATGGTAAACTGGTTTGTAGTACTGTGTATACACTGAATAATCACTCTTTAATCTGAGTTTACATGAAAAATATAACGCTGTTATTCTCGTCTTGCAGTAATCCAGAAAAATCCATCAGAAACTCTGCATAGTGGTGCGACAAATTTTAACCAATCACAAGCAGACATGAAAATGAGGTAAAATTGCACAATTAGGCATGATTTGTAATGTACTGAGAGACGTTTTGCATATTTTGTTGTTGATGAGAATTCTACATGTTTCTTGCTCAGCTCTGTGTCCTGGAACACGGCACCTGTCGCTAACGGAGTCCAGCCCACTAAGCATCAGAATGGACTGTCCTCCAACGGAGACGCAGCAGACTTTGAAGAGATCATCAAGCTGTCCAATCACAGTGGCAGTGGAAACAGTGGGCAGGGCCAACCTGCTGACCCAATCATGGCCTTTGAGGGAGGGGAACCGTTCATGATGAAGGCGGGGCCTATGAAACCTCAACATGTGGCAGGTAAGATATTGGTTATTATTAGATCAGATAAGATATTGTGTTTTGTTCATATCAAGAAAAAAAAAAGTCATATTATTGAAATATGGGGGGGGGGGTTGCACAAAATGTTCTGTGATGTCATTTTTTTTAAAATGTAATATCAAAAGTAGAGCTGTATATAAATGTATGGATTTTATTTCTAATATATATTGAATTTACAATATTATACTGTTTATTTGACTAATTGTTTAATTAAATTATTTTTCATTAGATTTTATTTGAATGTGCACTAAAAAGGTCTTATTTACAGATAATTACAGATCGTTTTTTAAATACATGGATATTTTACCTTTGTACTTTTTTCTATGGTTATATTTTAGTAAGTAAAATATAGGAAATAAATATATTAAAAATATAAGGTCATAGCAAGTATATGTATAGAAATGTATGGGGTACATATATCTATATTTATATGGTTATATTTCAGTATAGTGAATTAATATTTAACAAACAAATATTTTAGTAAATATTATAGTGAATAAATAACATTTTATTAATTGCTTTACTTTTTTAAAAACATTTTTGTTTTATTTATTATACTTTTTACAATATTTATATTTATATATAACAATATACATCTTTTAAAATGTATAACATTTTATTTCCTTAAGCATGCAGATATCTTGGTAGTGCTATTTGGAAAAATGTAGCATTTTTATAAAAGCTTTATTCATACAAAATTCAAATTGACTGCTGTTGCAGTTTCATCAGTGTATTATATGAGCAATTATAAGAATTAGTTCACCTAAAAATGACAGTTGTCGTCATGTCATCAGATTTCTTCAGCTGAACATAAAAAAAAACCGTTTAGCAGAATTTCCAGGCTTGTCTTTTCTGCATAAAAATGAACTGTGCATTTCTTTGCAGCTATATGCTACCTTTGTGCAAAGAACATTTAGCTATTTTGTTATTTCTGTAATCAAACTCTTTTATACATGTTTGTTTCTGTCTTGTTCATCCTGCAGAGGTCCTGTGAGAGAGCAGAGCCTTCTGTGCAGAGAAGAGAAGCCTTACGCTAGCACTGCTTCCACCCCGACGTGTGCCAAACCGACAGACTGCTTTAACTTTAGAAACACAGCGAGACAGAAACCGCCCATTTCTGTGGAAGCACTTTGAGGAAGCGAAAGAAGTGGAGGGGAACCTTAAAAAGACACTTATATACATATAAGACGTTTGCAAAAAGTCTCTGTCTATTTCACTGTGTGTCATGGTGCAAAAATTGTTGAATTTCTTTAAAAAGTCACCTGCCGATTACATGGTGCACCTTAAAAGAGTCACTATATGATGAATTTTAGAAAAATACAACTTGGAAATACACAATGTTTGGCTATCATTATGATATTAATTATTATTGCTATTGTTGTTGTTATGATGTATTGTTACTGTTCTTTTAAGTAGAAAAAACGTGTGTCTTGAATTATTGCGTTATTTAACGTGTGGAGCATCAGAAAGGGGGCGATATTCTGTATGTTAAATGTATATTTGCCTGATTATGACAGACCTGTGGAATAAATCTTTATGAAAGGGGCTGTGTGCCGGTTCACGTTTTGTCCGCTTCTTAGACGCCCAGAAATGTGAAAAAGGCTTGACACACCAATTTTTAACTGATAAACATCGTTACGCAGCAGCCATACTAATAGTTTCCAAGTAGATCATCTCTGTGCAGTGAATAAGTTTAGCCAGCAGAGGGCAGCGCTGAATCTAAACTCCTTCCAGCCACGTTTGCTGAAAAATATCTCATTTCCTCTGTAATAACTAGCGTGCATTGCTCATTTGCATTCAGCTCGTCATTTTCCTATGCATGTTGTATTTATGAAGTTCACAAACTAGTTTCATATCCTCTCGTTCTCTTTAAGAGTCTGTGCATGGACACCAACTCCTAATGATTCAAAGACATGTTAAAAGTATAGCTAACCGAAAATGCTATTTTTGTTTGACACAAATCCGTCATTAAGATGTTTTGTAACGTTCAACCGGTACTAAAATATGAGTCCTCGATCTAAATTATTGTTTACTTTTATGAAAAGCCGTCTCATCTGAATCAGGATAGAAATACGCACTGATCAAATTTATAAAACAAATACGAGTTTGAAAACCTTGAATAAGCATTATTATGTGTTGTGTCTTTGCTTATCTTAGCTAAAGACGCTGAATTTAGTCAGACACGAGACAAGACAAGTCATTTGTGCACTTCACTTTTACTCCCCATTCTCCATCCTGTACGTATTGACGTCACGCGTCTTGAACGTGATACACATCATGGACTTATATATTTTTTTAAGTTAAAATGCCTTATTGAGGGATTTGTTTATTACAGTCATGCAGCTTTTTACTTCACAACGTGTTATTTGATCATTGACTGGAGTCGTGTGGATTATTGTGATGTTTTTATCATCTGTTTGTACTCTTATTCTGACGGCACCCATTCACTGCAGAGGACCCACTGGTGAGCAAGTGATATAGTGCTAAATTTCCACAAAGAATTCATCCAAAATAACATGGGGTGTGTTGTGGCTCACAGAGGTTGTTGTCTGTCTCTTTCTCCATCAGTTGATCCATGATGTTCTTGTTAGTATAACAATATCATTTCTATATTTTACTACTAAAATTCCCAATAGGTGCTTACCTTTTCTGCTCATTTTTATTTAGTTGCACTCATGAAGAAAAAATACTGACAGTATTTTATATTGTATTATTTCAGATTAGTTCTTGGTTGTTTCCACCTGAAGTTTCACCATCACAGCACCCACTGAAGTGTTCTTGGCCTTGCTAGTCTGATAGGCTCATCTCAGGCACTGTATTTTTAGATGGATGATAACAGATACAAAGTGAGTTATGAGTAAGTTAGACGCTGCCAGCTGGATTTTAATTCATTTGGCATGACAGGAACGAATAGGATCTTAATGAGTGACAGAGCATGCCCCCTGTGTCCACAAAAACTGCTCTCAGGTTTGCTTTGATTTGAATAACCCCTAGGAAAAAATGCATTGCTCCAAGGTTATTCATGAGAACTCAGTAGACTTTATAAGTTTTGCTTAATTTTGGTTGTTGTAGATGTTTCTTCTAAAATTATTGTGGAAATAAAAACCTTTTTTTTCAGGTTCATTACACAAAAGTAAGGCAAACATGCATTCAATAAATAAGAAATATTATATAAACATTGACACAAAGAAAGATGGAAAATTTAGTGTGCATATTGAAATATCTGATCTTTGATATTAGATTTTAGATATTAAATAGGCTAAACACATAAATGGTACGAAAATAACACTGCTTTTAATATCACCTCAAAACACAATTTTGCATTGCAAAGTATGAATTGGCTAAGATGGCTGACGGAGCTCTGTATCCAAAGTACATATTTGTCTCTAACGTTTGACCTTTAACAGCCTGCTAAATAATATGCTGTGTCATGAACCCTTGGTGTACAGGACGGACAATATAAAGCCTCACTGGACAGTTTCCCATGAGTCATTGCAAGGTGTGAAGACAACTGAGAATGTATTGGTTGTGTCTTGTGGGGCTGTTTTGGTAGCTGTTGATAAGCCTGTATGTGTGGATAAGTGTGTGTGTGTGTGCTGCATTCATTTGCAACCTCTCTATTTAAATGTGGTCTTGCAGCATGTTTCAATCAGCCACAAATTTGCTTTATACTGTGTTGCTTTCTTTAATTGCTTTATATGACTGCACCATAATCTATTATTTATCCAGAAGTGATATATAATGCTTCCAAAGCAGCTCTTTCTTTGGGTTTTTAGAATATTTAGAGCTTCTAGAATACACTCTGTCTGCACTCTTTTGGCTGGTTACTATTGTGGACTGTATCTTTTTATTTATGGGCTGATGTCATAGATAGTAAGGAGCCAAGCATGAGAGAACAAAACTGTGGAGTATAGAACAGTGAAATGTTATTGAAAACTTAACTAAAAAACATGAGAAATGAGAAAATGAGATTGTACATAACACATATAGACTATATTTTATATGATTTAATTTAATTTAAGGATTTGTACTCAGTTCACAGACCTTTTCCACATTTGCACAATGTTTACACATGTGTCTATTAAAGATTTCCCTGCAAGTGTATGCAGTGTTTCCATCAGTATATTATATATTATTATAGTTTTCATTTTAACATTAGTTTAAGTCTTAGAAATATAGTTCTCATTTTAGTTCATTTAATCTTATTCAATCTTTTTTCAATTACTGGATACATTTTAATAGTTTTATTTATCAATACTGTTATGCTAATTCCTCTGATTGTGAGGTACATGGTTGAATAAGAGCATGGTGACAGTGAATTATTAGTAATATCGTTCTACTTATAGACAAACCAATTGTAAACACTTCACACGGTTGCTGTATTAAGATCAAGTCAGTGTCGTTTATTTATATAACACAATTTATACAGCAACAGCTGACCAATGTGCTTTAAAAAGTATTATAAAACATTGCTAAAATAAAAACACAGAGAAGACATGCATAAAACGTTAACAATATCTTGTGGCGAACATGTGAAGCCAGTAAAATGAAGTGGGTTTTCGGTAATGACTGGTAGGATATAGCAGATCTAATATAGTGGCAAAAAGTTGTCTTTTTAAAGCCAGCTGAATAAATCTGTTCATAAGCTGAAAGGCTCATTCATTTAGCAAAGACATGACTTAGCATGTAGCTCTTTCACTCAAACACAGGAAGTTCTTTGTTCATTGCTGAATTTACTTTTGCTTTCTCTTGTATTCTCTCTAAACTGAACGCCAGAGGTAAGGCATCTCTTTTTTTCTGTTTTTATCATATTTCTACTGTGAATGTTTCAGAATTGGTTTGAGAGTAATTCAATGTGATCCTTTTTGATGCCTTGTGGCAGCCTAGACATGGACACCCTGCTTTAGCCTCATTATCAAACATGCCACTTTTATCAGTATCAAGGCCAAATGCCTGTAAAACAAAAACCAGAAAAGAAAATATAGCTTTAAGATATGCACAGCTACTGAGCAGAGCGTGGGGAGACAGAAACAGCACACCCTTGATTTAGGATGGAAAATAGTTCTTAACAGAAAACCACAAGACGAAGAAAGCAGAACATTCCACTGAATGTGTGTTATTCTATTGAAATTCACCCTTGTACTCACTCTAAATTTGGTTGTGGTGCACATATAGATATGTACTTGTGGTTTTCAAATGGAAAAGCTAGTTTTCTTTCATTCTCTAGTTCATTGTTTGACATGTGTTCGTGTACGAGCATCCAGGCAGATGAGATGCAAAGTAGGTTTTCATCTATTTTAATATACACCAAAAATAAAGACTTTGTTGGACATGAATTAAGCTAACATTAAACAGTGTAGTTACCCCCTATCAGTTTGGGAATGTAAACATTTTGCCAACGTGACAGACAGGATTGCAAGAGTGCTATGCAGCAATCTTTCATTCTGTCTGAAGAGTGCCGTTTAGCAAATGATACATGCTGATAATATTACAGAACAGAATTTTATGGTTTAGTCTGTTTTGATGTGTGTGTGTGTGTGTGTGTGTGTTAGTGCTGTCAAGCAATTAATCTGAATTAATTACATCCAAAATACATAAAATATATGTATGCTGTGTATTTTTATTATGAATATATAAATGTATATTTACACACCCATGTATATTTTCAGCATAATATGAGTTATGTTTATATATTAAATATATATTATATAAATTAAAAGAATATAATTTCAGACATGGAAATGCATGAAAATATTTTCTAAATATATACTGCATGTGTGTATTTTTCCTGTATTATCACAGAAAACAGACATATTACTAAATCATCAGTCATATTATTTCATTTATTTATTAAGTTATAAATATGCATTGCAGGTCTGCACCAGAACGTTCTCTGGCCTTGTTGCAGATGACTATTTTCGCGACAGCAGCTGCCAGCAGTTCACATGAATCTTTGTCTCTACGTTTTTCATAGGATTGCAAGTCATTGTCAATTGCATACAATGTAACACCATGTGCACTATAGTAAAAATATCCTTAGTTATGTTTCTAAATCATTCTTTCTTCTTAAATGTGAGAAAGTAAGATTAGCACATAACTACTTCCTGGAGCAACAGACTCAGGAAACACGTGTTGTAGAGCAAGACCCACAATTCATAAAACGTTTATGTGTCAAATATTTGCTAAAATATAAGAGTATTTTTTTGCAGACACGTCTGAGAGGGATTGGCTCATAGAAGTTGACTCTGTAGTGTTTCCTCTCTGTGAAATAGTGCCTGGTGTTTGGCAGATTTCTCGGAGCTGGCTCTGAGGCCCGTGATTACAGCTGTCACTCGGAGAAGCTTTCAACAGGTGTTTGAAATGGAGGCGCTGTGTCTGTTTTACCATGTGTAGATGCTACAGCAGAGGTCAGAGAAATAAAAATGTCCGTATATCATATTAACATGCAGCTATTCTTTTTAATTTATTAAAAAGCAAGACAAAAAATAGTAGCGTATTTGTATTCAAATGCAACTCTGAGGGGACTGAGGGATGGTGTCGTAAACAGTGCATCAGGCTTATAAATACCTTTAAATGCCACGTTTGAAGTCAGTTTAATAAGTTTTACTTATTTATATGCAAGAAAATAAAAAGAACATTTATGAAAGCAAACCGAGAAAGAATAACAGAAAGGGGCGTGTATAACCGTATGTGTGCGCGCGCATGTGTTGATCAGGAAGCTCTGGTGGGTCTGAGCTGCTTCGGAAGCATCTTGCGTTTCCTGAGGAGACCAAATGGCCACTTCTCCGTTTTATTACTTATAAACCACACATAGCTGAACTTGTATAGGTTATATGTGCAGCGTAGATCAGTATATTTAAAACTAGGCGCGTATTCATCAGTGTTTGGGGTGTAATACACGTTATTCCTCCGTCGCGTGCGCGCAACGCCTCACATTGAGCTCGCGTTAATCACATCAGACTAACGTTAGCCCCTCAGGTGAGTCTATTTTTTACACATTTTAATACTATAACGCTCTTTAATGTTGGTGTTTCACCTAAAAATTCTGTTTTGTGTTATTTTGTTGCTATTGATTCTGCTTTTGTGCGTTTTAAGCCGTTTGAAATGAGCTAATGGGGCTAGCGTTAGCATAATGGCTAACAGCAGCAAATTAATTGTAATTTTAAGAACATTCTGTAGTTTTGTAGCATAAAAGGGCGGCTTAATTTGCTGTTTGGTTGCTTTAGTAAATGCCAATATAATTGTTCAGCTAGTTTTGTATATGTTAATCTGAACATGTTGATAAATATTAATCAAACCTTAATTGTAACCTAAACAATCCTGAATGAGTATGATCGTATCAAATTGAAATTATAATCGTAATGTGACTGTATTTTCCTGAGCTCGTTCTTTATTTCCACCCCTTAACACGAAAGAAGTGAAAACGAAAGTGTTTTTCAATGCGTCTCATAAAATGGCTGTTTCTCGACTTTTGCTTTGGGATGTTAACATCTGAACAGAGCTGAAGAGTAGTACTGTTTTCCATAATTTCTTAATCTAGTGAGCTGTCTATCTAGACAGCAAAACAATGCATAGTCAGCAATTTGGAGCCTATATGAAGGTTTGCTACCTCTCAATCAAAGTCTCTAAACCTAGTAAATTGGCTATTCAACTTCCTATCCAGTACATTTGGAGTCTAAAATGCTGCCTAGGTGGAAAGCTAACTAGGTTTCATGACAGCCATTGAGTTTTCTCTGTCCTGATGATTTGATCAATGCAAATGTTTTTTTCATGGTATTTCCTGAATAGATTAGAAACTAGCTGCACTGGTTGGGCTGGATGTTCTCTTACCCCAAAGGACTGGGTAAAAATTGCTTGGCAGTTGTTCCTGTTTCTTATTTGACTGTCAAATCCATAGACTTTATGTATACAAGTCTCTCATGCTATATGACACACCCTAATCTCTATCCAACAGAATAATGCTGCATATCACTTAACCCAGGTGTCTCATGTTACTAGATAAATGCAACAGTCTGGAAAAGCAGTGTTTTGAGATTTTCAGCCTCTCATAGAGTTATAGTTAACCAGCCAGTGTAAGAAATTGTGAGCTATATATTCTTCTGGTAAGAAAACAAGAGTCTGTTGTATATATTGCAAATAAAGTGGCTGAATGCATCATTGTTTTATTGCAAATGGCTTCTGCACAATATTATAAGGAAGTGTTTGTTTTGCATGTTAGAGAGTTTCACCCTCTGCTTTCTGGTTTATCGGGTCAGTTTGGTTCTCATTTTTGTGGTTATCTGCTGAATACTTGCAGAGTTGTTTTCTGTTAATGTTTGATTTATCTTGTCCACATGGTGCACAGAATTTATCAATAGTGGGTCAAGGTAAAAAAAATAAATTAATACACTTACCGTAAATGTTTATCAGGTAGAAAGCCCCTATGTTTGAGGACAAATAATGTTTTGCAATTGCATCAGTTACCGTAAAGAAAAATTAGTTCATGTGACCATGATTAATAGTGCTGTAGTAGATTACTGGAGGGATAACGTAATCATTGTGAGCTAGGTGTATAAATAGTAAATTAAAAAAGAAAAAAAAAAAAACGTAGATGGAAACAAACAAAAAAGCTGTAATATTGAACAGTTTAGATTACAGATTAATATAGGGTCATTAATCTGCCCTACTCACAGATTCTTAAATCTGAACAAAACCTGTAGGATTTAATGAAATACGGCCGTTTTTATTTAATTTTTTCCCATAAATTGTATCTCTTATTTTATTAGTGTATCTATTTATTTAAGAAATGTTATCCACCACTGCAGAGTTACATTGAGGCTTGTTATTTTGATGAGGAGTACAACAAGGTAGGCGGAAAATGTCCAAAAAAGTACAAAAGTATACATTTTGGGTGGAAGTTGTTATACACAGTGTGAGCAATATAAATTAAGTTTTAGTCCAGTGGCATAACGGTAACTAGCATTTACAGGAAGAAGAAAATCTTCTCAGTGTTAAAATGACTGGAACACAAAATGAGGGTTTATACATTTGATTGATTACAGCCTTTATAAATAAAAGGCATAAATAACAAATTTTATTTGCAATTATTTCATTGTTGAATTATCCAGTTATATTAATTTTAAAGTCAGTTCTGCATATCAGTTGTTGGTCACTTAAAGGGGTTAATTTCATAAAGGTTTAATTGTTTGGTATTTTTAGAGGACTTTCCTCCACATTTCTACATCACTGTATGAGTAAGACAGCTTTGTCTTGATGTGATTTTCCTTTTCAGATACTGTGAATATAAAGATGTCCAAGCCCCCGAATTCTGCTTCTCGGTCCAGGTCCCGATCCAGGTCTAGATCACGGTCCTACACACGATCCCACTCCAGGAGTCGCTCCCGCTCAAGGTCCAGGAAGCGTCGCTACAGGTAAACAAATACAACAGATTCCAGTCAATTCCTTTGCAACAAACTTTTAGTTAGAAATAGCTTTTTTAAATGTGAAATCTGGTTCTATAAAGTCATAGATCAATTTAAGAGCAGCTGAGCGCTTTATCCTACCCTTGAACCAAAGTGAATGAATATTCAAATACCACTAAAATAAGATGCTATATTCTCCTGAAGGTTGCTCCTCCTCTAAATCTTTCTCTCTTTTCTAGCAGACCACACCCTTTTCGTCTTTTCTTTTTCTTTTTTTGCGTCCTGTGTGCGTTAAGCTAAGAACGGTTTCTCTTTTATTTGTCGTGACTACCACTTTCCACTACAGCATGCCGATATGCTTGTTGTTAAATGTTACTCTTAACTTATTTTCCAATGAAAAAGCACAAACGGTAAGACTTTTTTTGTTCTAAAATGTTTGGTTAATCTGATAGATTTGAACCATGGCGCCTGTAGTTAAGCTCTACACATGTCTAACTTTATGCATCGCCACATTTAGGTAATGAATTCGCATTGCTTTTAAATGTAATTTCCATATGTAATTTCAGAAAATCATATTTAAGTGGCATAATCTTTTAGTCAGTGATAAAGGACTCGTATGAGTAGCATCCGTTGCAAAAATGAACAGGAAGTGATTTAACACTTCATGGAAAGAAGTTACCCATTGCAAAAAAAAAGTGTCATTTGTGTGAATATTGATTCTGTAGCGCCATCAAGTGTTCATGAATCATAACTGCATTCTTTCTCTCTTTTTCTCTTTCTGATCTTCCTGTACCCTTTCTGTGCTTTGATTTTCCATCTTTCATGTTCTTTAGCTCTAGATCAAGATCCCGTTCACACAGTAGGGAGAGGAACTATCCTTCCAGAGATTTCCAAGGCAATCGTGGGTATAACCGTGGTTTCCGTGGCTACCGGAGACCCTTTCAGTATCGGGCAAGGGGGCGTGGTTACTACCCACGAGGTAACTATCATAGAGGTGGTAGCAACTATGGTTACCGTTCCAACAACTGGCACGGCCATAGAGACCACCACCACCAGCAGCAGCAGCAGCAGCAATACGACCACTCGTACAGCCCTAGGAGGGGTCGCTCTCGATCCCACACACCAAGGAAACGATCAGCAAGCCGAAGCCGCTCGCGCCATTCCGATAGATCATCCTCTGTGCGTTCCAGACGTTCCAGCTCTTCCTCCCGTTCCTCATCCCCACGTCGGCGCAACTCTAGCAGTGGACGGCTCCATTCTAAAGAGCGCAAAGAAAGGGGTTCACCAAGTGAAAGCAAGGGAGCCAGCAAGGAATCATCCAAGCCTACAGAAAGCACCCCAGAGGAGCCCAGTAGCAAGTGGGAGGGCCTAACTGACTACGATGCCAGCCCCAAACGCAAAGCTGCATCTTCTGTCGGTCCATCAGAGATCAAAGTGTCCATTTCCGGTGCCGGCAACGGTGGTCCACTGTGGCGAAGCATTGGCCCTGCCAGTAAAAGTCCACCGGCAAAGACATCAAGCTCAGCTGGCTTCGGGTTCTTATCAAAGGAAGACGTGAAGACCGAAGACAAATCAGCCTCCATTTCGACTGCTTTCAAAAAGTATGTTTTTACTTTCGGTTTTGGATGTTTTCCCTCTCTTTCTTTTGTCCTCCAGGCAGTTTTTAATCAATCATCATTCTCTCAAATGTGTTTAGCCCTTGTACAGCAACAAAGATCCTTGGAAGAATAGAGCTTGTAATGGAAACCAATTTCAAACTCAAATGTCACAAATGGGCGTTTACATGAGGTTGTTTGCAATCCCATAATTTAGGAGATAAAGTTTTAATGATGTAAGTATGGAATAAAAACCCACCCTGGTTAGTCGTGTCTGCATTGCTGAAAAGTTGAGCCATAAGTTTGCGCATGTATTAATTATTGTTTGTAAGTAACCTTTCTTATCTTGCTATTAGATGTTGTGCTGGTTTGAAAATGTAAACATTTTTCTAAAACAATCTGCTTTCTGAGGTAGAACAAACCTGATTAACTTGTGATCGTTCACCTCAGGTTTTTGGCAGAAAAGAAAAAGCCCTTATCAGACCGGGATAATGGCAGGGGTGAGACTTTAAGTTTGGGCGACGCGGACAGCGAGAAGAGCAGCAGCAAGTTGAGAGCGGGTTTCGACGCATCTGATTTTGACGCAAAGAATGACAAAGGACTTCCATTTCTGGATGCAGAAGAAGAGGAGTATCGCCAGGAAATGAAAGACAGGAAGACGGAGGAAGAATCCAAATACAAGGACAAAACTCTTGTCACAATGCGGGACTTAACTGAAGGGCGCTTCGGGAAATGGGATGAAGATGTTGAGGACGAACTAGACGAGGAGCTTTATCGCAGTCGGAAACATGTGTCTAGAAAAGAAGAAAAGGCCTCCAAGAAGAAAGAAAAGAAAAAGAGCAGGATCAGTCCATCTTCTTCATCTCCATCCAGAGTATCAGAGAATAGAGGCAGGCCACTGTTTCCAGCTGGAAGAGAGGCCTCACCCCCCACCAAATCCTCAGCAAAGAAAGACCCGCAGTTCAATTTCAGTATAAAGGCATTCACTGATGATGGAGAAAGGTATGAATTTGAAATCACACTTATTGCCGTTTTTTTTTTTTTTTAACATGACATTTGAGTACATGTGTATGACTCTCACTGCTTTTCCTCAGCTCATCAGGTGCATTAGCTAAAGAAAGACGTTTGTCACGGGATCTTGTGCACCCTGGTAAAAAAGATCATGAGGAGTTTCATTCGATCTTCCAGCATATTCAGTCTGCTCAGCTTCGCAGAAGCCCTTCAGAGCTATTTGCTCAACATATAGTCACCATAGTACATCACATTAAAGGTAATTCCAGAATAAGCTAATAGTGGTAATTCTTCATTTTAATTTTGTACTTTGTGCTTTAAGGTGCCTCAGGGTGCAAACCTAGGGCCCTTCTCTTTTATTTTATAAAAAAAAAAATTTGGCTTCATATTTGACAATTTAACAATGGTGGCATGCAAGTGACATTTTTCACTACCTTCTTAACGTAGCTCAACATTTCCAATCATCTGGGTTGACTCTGAATGAGCGATTTGGAATATACCAAAGAAAAGCTGCAGAGATGGAAATGATGAAGCAGAGGAAGAGTCCTGAGATCCACAGGTAGGTGTATTTGTGTTCTGGTCCACGTTCCATTTGTTTGTCACTAAACAATTTGTGGATTGTTATAGTTTACATACCTTGTTCCTCTTTTAATACATAGTTTTTGCTTGGTTTTCCACAGGCGAATCGATGTGTCTCCAAGTGCTTTTAAGAAGCACTCTCAGCTGTTTGAGGATTTCGAAGAAAGCGGCTACAAGGTGACGCACAGCGTTTTCAAATCTGAAATTCCTGCCCAAATGTGTACCAGCTGAAACAGCAGAAATGTGCTATGAGGTGTATAATGCTAATGCACAAGAACCCCAATCTCAGTCTCGTATTACTGAGCGTTACGCTCTCACCCTCCAGCATTTGTCGTATGATTAATCGTGGGTACATACTTGCCCAAACAAAATGGCTAATGAAAAGGAAGTGACAATTGATCCCGTGTCCAAGCCTTTCACTGGACCGCTAACCAATGCAATAGTAAGTATATCTCCTCAAAAATGTGTCTATAAAACAAAAAAAGTGAGGCTCAGTACTAATCAGCATTGGGAAAGCATGGAGCATGTTGCTTTCTCATGAGATCTGTGCATTTTTTTTTTGTCATGAAGTCTCGCGTGTTTATAGACGTCTGTCACGTTTTCAGTGAGTGTCCAACATCTCATGTTCTGTCACATTACTTCTTAAATTCGCACACATATTTCATTGGTTTCACTTGGACAACATCAGCCAAGACTGATGTACAGTCATAGAGGGTGACTAAATAAAATGAGGATTGAAAAGATGGCCAATAGGTGGAGTTTTCAGCTGGATTTTGACTTTTCATAGCCAAGTACTTCCTGTGCCTAGGTTAACCCTGGTTTATTAATCATATATTCTTATTTAATGTTAAAGGGGTAATTCACACAAAAATGAAATGTGTATATATAATGTTATTTGGGTTTGTAAAACCTCATGGAGAGTAAATGAGTTCAATTTCATTTTTGGATGAACCAACCCTTTAAGCTTTATCATATGCTAGTTCAAGAAGTAATTGGGGATTTATTACCTTTTTAGTTGTTTACAGTAATGAATTTAGAAAATATGTTCATTATTTTGGATATTTGTGTCTCTACAGGATCATGGTAAAAGGCATGAGGGCGATTCATTGGACCTTCGCTTGGCTATTGAGCGCCGTAAAAAGGATCCTAAACAAGAGGGGGGAAAGAGTTCAGCTGGCTCACGCACACCCAGCCATGAACTCTCCCCTGACAGATCCTCCAAACACAAGAAATCAAAGTATGTTCAACTCTTCGATTCTTAATAAGGAATAATGTATGAATGACACTCAAGTCAGGTTATCTTAGTCTTGTGCTCATTTTCTACACTGTAATGATTTGATGATTGAATGATGATTTAACTTACCAGTTTTCATTTCAGTGCAACACTTTATTCGTAAAACAATTTTTTAGGTTTTTATTATGTGTACTATTTATTTAATTCAACTTTGTACAGAAGACGTTCAGTGAAGAACTTTGTATTTGCATACAGTTTAAATTGCAATTTGGTCTTCCTTCCCTTTTTTATTTGTTCAACTTTATAGTGCAAATATGGTGTTGTATTTTGTGTTTATTCTCAAACAGCTCCTACAGATGGCTAAGTTGCCCTGATTTAGAATTTAATTTACACACAAGGACAGCCTAGCACCTTTAACTTTAACACTTGTTTTTTTTTCCTTTGGGAAATGTCAATTTTTTTTTTTTTTTTTGAAATTTCCTTTTGTCATTTCAAAACCTTCGTTAACCACAGACTCATTATTTTCCAGTCACCATTTAGAGGATTTTTAACTCTGTTCTCATTTATTCTAAAGGAAAAGCAAAAAGAAGCGAGAACGCTCTCCGTCCTCCTCTTCTTCCTCTTCCTCCTCTCCCTCCCCTCGTCAGTACAGAGTGAAAGAGTACCATCCGGAGGAGCACATGGAGGGAGGAGGGGGTTTTAACAAGGCCCGTCTGGGGTCAAGGGAGTATCCGGGGCCCATGGATCGTGGCCCCCGGGACTATGAGGGCCACATGGACAGGGGTTATGAGAGGGGCAGAGGAGGATACGACCGAGGAGGATATGACAGAGGTCATGGGGGTTACGATCGGGGATTTGTAAGTATCTGTGACATTGATATGAATTATTGATCACTGATGAGTTTCAGATGGAATTTGTTTCTTTGAGAGACTTCAGCTGCTAGTGCATGCTTGTTTACGTTAGCTCAGTAACATACTAAAGACTAAGATAAAATAAAGAAGCATACAAAGAAATCTAGGTATACTGCTCACTGGGTAAGAAATTTTGAAATCTATTTTCAGTTTTTTAGGTTTTCAGTCCAACTTACCAGTTTAATTCACAACACAACACATGTTGGAAAGTTTAATTGGAAAGTAAAGACTTTTTGGTTTCTGTGGGTATCTGATGACTGTTTGTTTCCAAAACCCTGTCCACATTGAGCGTTTATTTCTGTGTCCCAGTGATTTGAATTTGTTGTTCTATGTGTCTCTGATGCTTTATCTGCTCTTCTCTTCTATTTAATTGCAGCCGAGAATGAGAGGAAGGGGATGGAACCGGGGAAACTACCCGGGCAACAACAACAACAACCCTCCCAATATGGGCGGCCCTTCACGTCCCCCAGATGAGGAGTGGGACCCTGAATACACCCCCAAGAGTCGTAAATACTTCCAGGTGTGCTAACATTGATGTCATATACATGCGCCTCTGTAAGCAAAACTGGTGGTGGGTTGCTTGGCATGTCACTAGTGAGCAATTTTGGGACAGTACAAGCTGCAGAATTTCAATTTACATCTCTCTCATCAAACCGCAGCACGATGACCGGGACAAAGAAGCGGAGATGAAGTGGGTGGACACTCGGGGGCGTGGCAGAGGAAATTACCCTCGTGGCAGGGGCACCTATTTACTTCGCAAGAGCAGCGGCAGCCCCAAGTGGACCCACGATATGTTCCAGGGCAACACTGAAGAGGGAGAAATCGAAGATGGAGGCGCAGAGCACAAAGACGACGACAAGTCTGGAGAAAACACTGCTTCCAAGCCATAGACTGATTCGTATCCGTTTGTGTCTGTTCTTCTCTGTCTCTAACTCAGTGAGAGTCCTCGTGAGAAATGCATCTTCGTGTGTTCAGATGTCAGACTGCAGAACCCCGAATGGTAGAGCTATGTCATATAAAACAAACCATCTGCTATTATTTTTCGTTTAGTTTTTTCTGTTTTTGGGGTGATTTGAAAATAGAAATTCAGTCATTTGGTGGCTGAAATTAATTGAATTTCATTTAAAAAGTGCAATAAATCTGTGCACTTGTGCCTTAGATTTAACTGTAGTTTTATGATTCTTTTTTATTTTTATTTTTTATTTTTTAAATAGATTTTCCCAGTAGATTTCCCCTTTTCTGTTTGGAATTGCATGTAAATTCAGTCATACAAACATGCTGCAATCTTTTATATTTCTTCCCTTTTGGTGTATGGTTCAGTCTCATTGGCGCATATCTCTTGTGGACCAATACACTGTGTACTCTCCAGAAAATTGTCTGTTAAAAATGTACAGATTCATTCTGCCTAACCAGTTGGATCGCAGCTATATTTAGCATCCAATTTAGTTAATAATTTTCTTCCCTTAAATTATGCCACTAATGGCTGAAAAAAATGTCTACTTGCTTTGTGGAGTGTAATTAAAGGGTTGTTTTTTTTTTTTTCCTATTTTGAGCAACAAAAAAAATGTCAAAAGTTTTAGATTGTTATTCATCAGATTTTAAAATGTAGATAATAGAACATGCAAGACAAAGCTTACAATGATGCATTTATTGCATTGTTAAAATATTAAACAAATTGTAAAATAGTTGCATGTTTAGATCATGTGGTTTCTCCCCCTTGGTCTCTGTACGCTGCACTGTTCACTGTGCTGTGAGGATATAACTGGGGGACTCAGCTGCTTTCTTTTCAGCGTAGAAATTCTGCTTTGTGATGACAGTACTGTAATGCCGTGACTCAAATTCTGTTGACATTTACAATCTGTTAACTCTGTGCTTTCAGTCTCCATGGTAAATTTGAAATAAAACCCGTCCTCTGTTTGGTAAACTTCATCTTGTTTTTGTTTCGAGTTACATTGGCCTTGTAAGACGCATCAGTGGGAACAGCTGCTTTTAACAGCTGGAGCCTTTTAGAGATTTTATGAAGAGGTAGTGCAAGTTACACAAAGTGATATGAGCTGTATCATGATTACATTCACTTCATATTGTTGTACCGTACTGTAGGACTGTTTAGTGTTTTTACACATTTAAGTTTCAGTGTTTCCAATCTTGCTCCTGCAAAATAAGCTCCAGTTTGCTGTAAACTGTAAGTTTCTATTAACCTTGAAGACGATGATTAGCAGTTCAGATGTGTTTGGTAAAGATTAGAGCCAATGTTTTTCAGGGGGAAAAAATATATATATATATTTTTTTTTACAGTGAGTAAAGGGCATTTGACATTGTTTTTAATTTCATATTTGCAAAGAATGTCCATTTTATGATGTATAGAATTGGAAGCAAAAATAAATAAGTTCTAGTAAATTGTAATTTTTAAAAGAAAAGTTAAAAAGCTATATAGGGTTTAAAATTTGTGTTTTCTGTGCCTTAGTTCTTATCTGCAACATTTTGTAGCTGTTTGAGCTGTAAATTTAATAATACTGTTTTTATTTTGTTGGGCACCCACTGTTTTAGGTAGATTAAATTAATGATTTTTAAAAAAAGGTACAAAAAAATATGTAGGCCTACTATATGGAGGTTTGCAATAGAACAATAACAGTGTCAAAAGGGCGATACTATGGAATAAATTTAAAATATTTTGGTTCCCCAGCTGATTAAAAAAAACATGGATAGAAAATCAGATCAGAATCCACACGACCTAACTTTATTAAAATTATCACTCTGATATAGCCTGGCTGGCCAAGCTGCCTTACTAGCCGCCTTCTGGGAGGCGGTCTTAACCTGCGTCCATCAAATGCCTCTGTATTCTACTGGACGAATCTACAACCAATCAGACTCATCCCGATGACGTATGCGTAGCGACGGAATCTGAAGACACCATAACCAATTGTAGCTAGTTTTATTAAAGCAGTAGGAAAATTACTTTAATTACTTCTGCTCCGTTTTCAAAGAAAACCTGTCATGAAAATGTCTCAAAACAGCTGCAACAGCAGTCTCAAACGATTGTTGCTGCTCGGTACACGCCAGCTTTGAAAGCCGGTATGGTTTCCGATCGCAAAACTACTGCGTCATCGTGGGGGGGGGGGGGGGGGGGTTGGCGGGGGG
>JAUCMS010000038.1:16229529-16240254 GCA_032357445.1 Enteromius radiatus | reverse complement strand
GGTTTGGGGTCAATCAACCCAGAGGTTATGTTTTACCAAATGGTAAGTTAACCAAGCTTTCTGGAATACACCCCTGAGCATATACGCTAATAAAAATATTATCAAATATATCAGCAATGGTGTTGCATTTTATATTGTGATTTCACCTGAAATGTGTATTACTGGCCTGTGTTACCTGTGGCTAAGAAAGGAGTATAACAATTTTCATTGTAATGATATCTTAATGACATCTGTTTCCAACAGATTCACTCTAAATTATTTTCACAAAATAAAAAAAGGTGAACAAGGTTAAAAATGAGATTTTCTGCTGAATTAAGTCTCTTGGTTATACTAAGTTTGTTAACTAAGTTGTTGCATTGCATTAAATTAATATACACTACTTTGCAAATTACAAACTGATTGAAATGTTCAACTAAACTGTAGTTCTTCTGTTTTTTTTAGTCACGGGAACAAGGAAGTGTTTTCCTGTTTGGGAATTCAGTTGGCAGTGAACTTCTTCCTGGAGCGGGGTCACTTTGACATCACAGTCTTTGTGCCTTCCTGGAGAAAAGAACAGCCACGACCTGATGTTCCTATTACAGGTGAGGAAAAGGGAATGCACCTTGCATCCGAACCAATTCCTGCTTTATAAAGGGATTAACATTCCCACGAGCGAGGTCTGTTTCCTCTTAGTAATAAAATGGCTTAAAAACAGACCTGTTACAGTGGGGCAAAAAGGTATTTAGTCAGCCACCAATTGTGCAAGCGATTGACCTCTGTCATTGCTAACAAAGGGTATATAACAAAGTATTGAGATGAATTTTTTGTTATTGATCAAATACTTATTTTCCACCATAATTTGCAAATAAATTCCTTAAAAATCCTACAAGGTGATTTTTTTTTTGTCTCTCATAGTTGAGGTATACCTATGATGAGAATTACAGGCCTCTCTAATTTTTTTAAGTGGGAGAACTTGCACAATTGGTGGCTGACTAAATATATGTTTGCCCCACTTTATATTGGAAGCCACCTGAGCAAATGTATAAACTTAATTACTCATTAAATACAGGAAATACAGTTCTGATTCTGTTTTCAGGTCTTGAATAATAGACCTGGAAGTATGGGGAAAACCCCCCATTGATTTTATTTGTTTAGCAGTTTGAATGAAGTACGTCATAAGATATATTGGCAAGTACCTGGGGTTTTTAAAAACCTTTGTAACTTCCTTATCAAATAAAGAAGGCCACAGTGAAATAACAATATAACAGCTGCTTCTGTTTGACTTAAGTTTGACTTAGCTAGAGGGAAATAATGCAACCCTGTGGTTAGTGAAAATTCTGTGCATCATAAAAAATTGGTCTTGAAAGTTGACATTTAACTATGCAAACGTGTAACAATTCCTGCTTCCCCTCAAATAATCTGTCTGTGTGTAACAGACACAGACAGCTTATGGGCACTTATCCAATGAAAATCACAAGCAAATTAAAATGGCAAGAATCTTTTTTTTCCCTTGGGCTGTTTGTTCTGGCTGGTATAAAGTATAACTGAATACCAAGAAGATCTTGTTTAGTTTTTAACAAAATAGACACTGTGTTTCCACATTTGTCAATCAATGGTAACGTCAAATTAATTACATGTTACACTAATTATTGCATGTCTGTCAATATTTGCTTAGAAAATATTTTTAAGGACATCATGTAATTGTGGGAGACAAAAACATTTTCCTTTGATATTGCAAAAAGTGCTAGTAAATGTGAGTATATTGCTTGTTTTACTGGCATATCATGAACATAAACCTCCATAAATCTTTAAAAAAAAATTTATTTTTATTAAATCTGTTCAAGATTTGCAATACAAAACAGAGATATTTATACACAGACATCTTTAGCCATTGCATAGCTCGTAGCATATTGGATATTGAATTTTTAATCAGTCATATGAAAAACATGAATTTTGACGTTTTAAATGCATGATTTTTATAATGATTCACATTTTTATTAATCGACTAATTCAAACGACAATTGTTAAATGCCAACAGAGTTTACATTTCATGAATATCTTTCTCAGATCAGCACATTCTGCGTGAATTAGAGCGGAGGAAGCTCTTGGTGTTCACACCGTCCAGAAGGGTGGCAGGAAAACGAGTGGTTTGCTATGATGACCGTTTTATCGTGAAGCTAGCGTACGAATCCGACGGCATCATTGTTTCTAACGACACTTACCGAGATCTGCAAGGAGAACGTCCAGAGTGGAAGCGTTTCATAGAGGAGAGGCTTCTGATGTATTCCTTCGTCAATGACAAGTAAGTGCCAATGCAGTTTGGTTTTCGCTGCATAGGTCAAGTTGTTTGATAGCCCAGTTTGATTAAATTCGCAATGCTTTTGTGTAGGTTTATGCCTCCGGATGACCCTTTGGGAAGACATGGACCCACCCTAGACAACTTTCTGAGGAAAACTCCACATATACCTAAGAAACAGCCCTGTCCTTATGGTAATCAAAAAATTTTTTCCAGCTTTCATGTATGATTGAGTGTATTTTTACTAGTTCTTGCAGTCACGTGTTGGTGTATTTATCAGGGTGTGGCTTGACATTTTTATTTTATTTGCCATAGCCCTTATAAAAAGTATAACCCATGTACAGGGAATTAATATACAACATATGCTGCTGTTCAAAAGTTTTGACATATCATGTATTTTGACATTCCTGTATTGCAAAGCTGAATTTTCAGCAGCCAGTTTTTCACTTTTATTCTGATCATTCAGAAATGACTCTTAATAATCTTATTTGCTCCTCAAGAAACATTTAAAGCTCCATAATATTTTTGTGGAGACCAAGATACAATACATAGAATTAGAATTCTTTGATAAAAGGAAAAAAAATAACATTTTTATTTTATTTTTGAAATATTCATTTATCGGCCATTATAAATGCTGATACCGATAGTTTGGAAAATGCCTAATATCGGACAATAATATCGATCGGGCTCTAATTATAAATGTCTTTATTGTCATTTTTGGTTGACTACTTTTAAATGGGAGACCCCAAATAGTATGATTGGTATTATACAGTAGTCAACATTTGAGGTGGATCAAAATTAGTTCTCTTAAGACAAAAAACACATTGCGTTTTTATGTTTTAGGACAACTTTGATGAAATGTTTTAATCCACTTTAAATGTTGACTACTGTATACTATGTCTTTTCTGACCACATAATGATAGCATGTATTATGTGAACAAGAATTACAATCTCCCATCTTCGATGCAGGAAAGAAGTGCACTTATGGAATCAAGTGCAAATTCCATCATCCGGAGCGAACCAAACAATCCCAGCGTGCCCTGGCCGACGAGCTACGAGACAAAGCCAAAATTTCATCCACGCCGCACAAACCTCAGCCGGTTTCCAGTCTGAGTCCATCTCTGGAGGAAGTAATGGACCAGAAACCCTCCCTGGATGCTGGATCTCTTAAGAAGAGTTACGCCAGTGAAAATGTCCTCGTCATTAAAGCGGCCCCTCAGCCAACTCAAAGAAAGTTTCCTTTGAAAAAGGAACGTCGACAATCGCCAACAAATCTTGAGTCCTTTCCCAGTGGATCTCAGGAGCGTTTGGATTCTGGCTTGGGTTCCTACGAGTGCCATTCTCCTGAAGCTCCACATTGTGATCGCTACTGCGACCACAGGAAGTCCAAACAATCCAACAGTGGGCGGCATCGCTACATTCCGAACAACAGCCAGCCCTGCAGCTGCTGTTCCTATCAATCCCTCAGCACCAGTGGAGCCGGTCAGCACCATAGCATGGGTCTGCCCAGCTCAACAAACCCGGGTTACCCTCAACCCCGGTATCACTCCTATGGAGGAGGTTCAGTTTACCCACCTGTTAACATGTCCCGGTATTCATATCCACAAAGCAGAGGACCTCCTCCCCAACAGGGCTTCTGGTCTGACCATTATGGAGGCTATCCTGAAGCATCTCCCAAAGCCATGCAGCCAGAAAGAGGACATGGACACTGGTCGCCCTCCAATCACAATCCTCAGTGGTCCGAACGGGAGCAGGTGAGGAAGAAATTGCTTGCAATTTTCAACGCACGTTTGGTGGACCGAGCCATGGACATGTTCCCGTATCTCCTGGACCCACAAAGACTTGCCGCAGAGATTTTGACCCTTCAGTCTCAAGATGGGGCTTTTTAATTTATCTTTGTTGAAGGACTAGATGCCAAGACAAAGATTCTGGCACCAAAGGTGTTACAATAAGTTCTCAGCCGCAACCACAAAAAGTGATTTCACTGGAGTCTGTTGTACAGTGTGGCTCTGTCCATAGTGAAATCTCATTGGCCTGTTTTTGTCGTGCAGCATTTGCTTTTTAACGAGGACAGAAAATTTTCTATTTTGTTGGAGACTGTCATGTAATGTGGTGTAGCCCCACCCACATTTAGCAAGAACACAAAAATAATTTTCATTTGAGTCTGTTAGTGAATCTCATTAGTAGTCCTGCTATATATCAGGTGTATTCTGATTGGCTGTTTGTGTCAAGTCATAATGTGATATAGCTCCGCCCAGCGTTTTGCCTATTAAAAAAAAAATGGCATTCCTAATCAGGACACATTTTTGAAAATGGACATAATAATGTCTACACAGTTTTAAAACTACAGTTCTAGTTTTATACAGGTTTTGTTTTTGTGATTTAAATGGTTTCAAGCCATTCAGAAGATTTTATTTCTGTTGTATTTTTAATATTGACCTCTATCTATGGTGAATTTACTATTGGTTGTATTAACCAACAGTGTATTTTCCATCTTAATATCAGTTTTTGTTTCATTGGTTTTACAAAATAATTGATAATGGAACGACAAATTTGTGGATAAACATCTTTTTTTGTGTTTAAAGTGTTGTTATTTGTGGTTCTGCAGGATTCGCAGTACTGTGTATGTTGAGAGTGTTGGCACCGTGTGCCGTAACTGACATTTATCAAGCAGAACTACCACAAAGGTAGAAGAGTATGCACCCTTTGGTGTATTTTTATTTTATTTTTTTCCTTTTTAACTTATAAAATGTCCTAAAGAATGCAAGCATCACCAGTGTAACTTGACATAATAGTTCTCAAAGATAATCGCCAAAAGCATGAAAAGTTGTTGGACTTTTGGTGGCTCTGTTAGTTTGTATTGAAGCTGTTTAGAGTTTAAAAAGGGGGTCGCTAATAAGAAGTAGGCAATTTTTTGCCCTTTTTTATTTAGCTGTATGTTCTTTGCTCATTTAAATGTCTTTGCTTTTTATGCTGTATTTCAAATTATGAAAATAAAGTGCTATATTTATATACACATATCAGACTGTGACTTTTATTTGACTTGCTTGTGGGAACTTATGTTTATGTCAAGCAAGAGCGGACCTGACCTTTAGAAGCATTCGAGCTGCAGGCAGCGACCTCATTTTTGAAAGACGCATTCCACAAGAATCACTGTTCCCTTCTAGAAACCACCGAATGTACTTATACTTATATTCACCACAGACAGGTTTCACCCCACCTAAGTGTATTAACCACATGGCTTGATGATAAATAACATAGTAGAGATCTAAACCACCAACTTGAGTTTTCCGAAACCATTCACTTGCATGGAATAAGATTTCATTTTGAAAGAGCAAATGTTTCTTGTTTTTCTTCTAATGACATGTTATTAGCATTAGTCATACAAGACAAATTTACATTTGTTCTTTATTTTACTTTTACTCAAGGGATGGTTGTAGTGAAATTCTCAAAATAGTTATATTATTTTGATAAAAAACAATTATGACACAATACAATAGCATAAACACTGATTTTTAAAAAATAGTCTTGTTATTTAGTACTTGGCTTTTGTTTCCTGTTAATGTGTTTTGGTCAGGAAAAAGGGGCAAATCCCAAAATTGCTAAACTTGCTAAACCATGCACTCATATTGAAAAAAAAAAATATTAAAATGAATAAATACTATAAATAAAATGTCAAAATAGAATCACACTGTATGTCTTATAATTAATATAACAAATGAAAGGGGGAATGGCCAGTGAGAAAAACAATGCATTCTTTAACATCATGTTAGATTACAGAATAATGTCTTTTCTATGGGACTTCTATGGGTTTTACATTTCAATTTCAAATGGAAAAACACAAACCACACCATACAGCAGCACAGGCGTCAGAAAAGACAGTCTACGGGAAGCACTGTAGATGTCCGTAATAGATAGATCTAGCAGAGGAAGTGATCTGTGGGGGTGAGGATTTCAGGGGAACTAAAGTTTTTATGAGAGGGAAAACAGCATGTGAGTAATTTTCCTGACTACATTTAGTATGCTTTGTCATACGACAAAGCTGCTTTCAAGAGTAACTGCTGTCATGTGGTGATGTGACGATAGGTCAGATACAGCATCTTTCTGTGGTTTAGATCATGCCTTCAGTGTGCATGGTCAGTGGAGTTCCCCAAAACTGTGAACTTTTATTTTTTTAGCCTGTTATTAGGGTCATACGCTGAAAGATGGAACTCTAAAATGCAATGAAAATACCATGATGTAGAACACACTACACTGCCTGTTTCTTTTCCCATGGTTTGCTGCGTTACAAAATGTCCCAAACTTTAACTGGCCTGCAAGTCTCAACTAGTGTCTTGTGAAAATCATAAAGTGCCTTTCGGGAGACCTTTTGAAACAAATGTCAATTAGCTTATTTTTTGACAAACCTTTTAATCAATCAATTTTTTTTTTTTTTTAATTAGGCCTAACTGATAAAACCATAAGACATAAATGTATTTTGGAAATATTTATATGATTTATACAATTTTTCATAACACTAATACTATTTTATTTAATTAGTTGGTTAAGTACTGATGTGTCTTTTAATTCAGAACTATTTTTATTTAAAAGTTAATTGTCAAAATAATTGTTTAATATTTAAATAATATTTTTTAAGCTTTACTATTTCATTTACTACTTTTTTTAAATCTTACCTTTCACAATTAAGATCTATTAGTTTGTAAAAAAAAAAAAAAAAAATATATATATATATATATATATATATATTAATAAAACCAGTTACTTTATCTATATATTTATAAATGTGTGTTTTGAAAATCTAAATGGTTAAGGGTAAGAGAATAGAAAATTCAATACAGTTTACAATATATGTACAATTCCTGTAAACCACATATAGACTACCAGCCTATGTGCGTGTGTGTGTGTGTGTAGGAACAATTTGCAGTAAGAGCCAGTAACACCTGCATGTCTTATCAGACATTGTTATGAAACAACAAGCTTATCTTCCTGTGCTCACTGTGAAGGGGATGTACCGAAGTTTCCTCAAAAGACCATTTTGATCCTAATCACAGTAATTTTCTGTAATCAAAAGTGCTGTGGTGGACAGAATGTTAAAAAAAAAAATGGTTTTCATCTCATACACAGAATGGAATTTTGCAATAGTCAAAGGCAAAACCAGAAAAAAAATTCAAGCATCATACTGTATTATGTACAGTATCACTCTTAGCCAACATGTGTGTGTGTGTGTGTGTGTGTGTGCTTGTTTATGTTTTATAACATTATGTGGGGACCAAGGATATAAAACCTGGAAGTGAATAGGGGTAATATTAAGGGGTAACTTTAGGGTTAGGGGATAGAAAATATTGTTTGTCAGTAGTAAAGACCCCAAAGTTCACAGAAACCTGCAATGATGGTGTGTGTGTGTGTGTGTGCCTCATCAATTAGCAGCGTTGGATATTTACAATCTGCAGATCATCACAAGCATTAGACGTATAGGGCTTCAGAACTTTTGATGTGACTCAAATATTGACTCATGACTTTATTTTCTGTATATGCAAGTCTAAGCTCGCCTCAGCGCAGAGCAAACAGATGACAGGATCCCATGTCTGCAGAAAACCCTAGCGTTTTTGTACCTTCTAGATTTTATCTTGTACTTGATTGTCATCAAAATCTGCTGTTAAATAGAGCAAATAAACTTAGCAGATACAGCCATAGATAAGATAACAATAAGAGTCATTCAGGCCTTCTCAAGTGCACAGAGATGTGAAGGATTCTGTCAGAAGCTCAGATTTGTGGTTCTTGTCTGTAGCTCTTCGCTAAATATTAGCAGCTTTTAGAGATTAACCTGAAACAACATGTCATATAGACCCTATACAATATTAATATGACAATTTAATAATTTAAAAGAATGAAAAGGTTGCTGTGAGGAATATAGTTCATTTGGACTCATTTTATGTTTAGCAGAAAATGTGTTTGTTACTCAAGTTTTATCAACACGGACATTGAGGCTACCACAATGTGTCATGTCAAATATATATTAGCCTGTAAATATTCCTGACCCACTGATTCATCCTCAGGTGGTTTTACTCGCTCAGTGTTTATTTTGGTCATACAGTTGTGTGAAGAACATTATAATATACATATTGCTGGAATTGTGAAAAAAGGCTAGACTTATCTATTTGATGTAAAACAGGTTGTTTTAACATTCACCTGCCACTTAAATAACAAAGAAATTCACTTCAATGGATACTCAGTATCCAATTAAATCACATAATAAATGTGGACAACTCCCTGTATGCTAAAGTAAACAATAATCACCGTACGTCATATTCTTAAAAGCAACTTTCGAGAATCCCCAGACAATCACAACAAGAACAGGCGTGGCCGCGTCATATCCGATAACAACAGTCATTGTGAGAGAATAGCGGCCTCTACTGGAGACTTTTGGAAATGCTTTTTTAATCCCTATTTGTGATGCGATAATGAATATAGATAGAGATGTTTCAAAAAGAGAAATAGAAACTCACTTAATCAACAAAAATATGGACACCTGAGATGATCAAACTCTGTAAACAACAGACGCTTGTGGACACATCTGATGCTCAGGTAAGTGACAGAAATTGAGAATCTTGAACATTAGAAGCAAAAAAAAAAAAAAAAAAAACAGTAAAGGTCAAGTAGTTTCACATTATATTGCTGTTCATTATTTTACATTTTCTCATTAACAGTTATATATTAAATATTCAGCTACTTAATTATATATAAACATTGGGCCTACTCAGTTACCTCAAATTACTGGTATCCAGATCAGCATAAAAATGCTTTGTAATGATTGCAAATTAATACTTTATTACTTAACCTTTTTTGAGCTTTTAAGAGGGAAGAACTACTTACGTAAACTTTGAAAAGGCGTGGAATTACAACTGAGTTATTGCAGTTAAATCTGTCACATATAACTATCACTGCTCACTAATTCTTACAAAAAACGCAATATTACCTATTTAAATGGTCATGATATTGTTTAATTTAAAATCTGACAGCAACTTAATGAGTTATTATTTAGTGTTATGAGTTTAAATGTGTCATGTGCTCTGTAATTTAAAAAAAAGCAAAGCAAGGTGGGTCATGTCAGTCAAGCTTGCATCAGTTGACTCATGCAGCAGATTTATTGCTTTGCTTATGAGCTAAATACCCAGCTCCAGCTCCTCTCGTTGTGCAGTTAGGTCTTGGTTGTCTGGGATTCACTCACTGAATCAGACTCCTTTAAATTGTAATGTTAGATTAAATGGTCATAAAGAACATTAATGATATCTGTTACATTTGATTCTGTATCACCGCTCTTCCCGCTCTTATTCATTCTAGGCTGCGTGGATGCGCTTTTTTGAAAACAGAATGAAGATATGTGCATTTTTCTTATTTTGCCTAAATATAATATTTTTCTTCATTTAGTACTGTCCTTCAGAAGCAACAGAAGATACATACATGTTCCCCAAGACAAAATAGTTTAAATTTACCCCAATCTTCAAATTAAAAAAGTTTTTACCCCCGTGCTCTTAAAGGTACAGTATGTAAATTTTAGAGATTTCGAACTGCAACCAACAGCTCGTCATGGTTTTCGCGTGAACAACATAGTAATGAAACGCCCCCTGAGTGTCTTTGGACTGTTACTGTACAAAAAAGGCCTATTTTTCGTAAATATTGTTCACACATCTTTCTAAATCTCCAACATCATCTGAGACTAGCCACCCAGATTTACTCATCCCGCACAGCCCTACAAACACCAGCAACTGGTGTGTACATCCCTGAAAGTCTGTTGCATGTGATGATGGATATGCCATATGCCATAGGCTATATATATGTAGATGGCATATGCTGTTGGTATTCATTAATGTTAAATCAAATTGAAAGCCATCACTTAAGATGCAAATATGTTCTTCATGAGAATTTGTGCATCTGAAATGCCTGGCTTATAGTTCGAAGTGCTTGGTGAAGCTGGCTTTTAACGTAGTTTAATAAAGTTTCAAAACTTATGATGTTTTATTGTCATGTGTCTCTAGAGAGCTAAAATGGATGCAGTGCTTTACAGGTACAGTTTACTGACTGAGCTATGCTAGATTATAGTATTCTTAAAGTTAAATATCAAAACATCATCACTAAATTTTTGGTTAAAGAGCTCCTTAACATTGACATGTTGTTTGAACTGAAATGTGTGTTGGCAGTGTGTGTACACAACCACCGTTTTACGAGTTCCCACTTCCTCAATTATCAATAATAAGCATGTTTTCTGTGTTTTCGGGGAGCAGGCAGGTTCATCCGCTGAAACGCTTTCATTCACTGTCGGCCTCTGGAATTGCCAGTCAGCTGTAAACAAAGCTGATTTCATTTCCGCCTTCCCACTACACTCCTCACTTAGCATCTTGGGCCTGACTGAGACCTGGATTCGTCCAGATGACTCAGCAACCCCTGCTGCT
>JAUCMS010000038.1:16211593-16225456 GCA_032357445.1 Enteromius radiatus | reverse complement strand
TTGCTTGTTGTTCCCCACTTGTAAGTCGCTTTGGATAAAAGCGTCTGCTAAATGAATAAATGTAAATGTAAATGTAAGGAACAAAAACTGCTGGGGGGAGAAACAACCTTCGGAGAAACCTGGCTTAGCAGGAGCCAGTTCTCCTCTGGCCTGGGCCCAGACACCCAATTTCCTTAAGGAGGTGAGAGGGGCGGTGAAGGGATGCAAAGAACGAAGATACTAGTGAGGGGAAGTAGACAGTATTTAAAGGGAAGCTAACGTTTCTGATAATTATTTTATTGGGTGATTGGTGGCAGCTAGTTAATCATTCATAGCCTAAGTATTTATATTTCATAAGCTATTATTACATTGCGTGATTTTTTTCTTATCCTTATTAATTAATTAATTAATTAATGCTGCTTCACACTCCAATCTAGTTTATGGCAAACACACACACACACCAAGAGTTGGTTTAGCAACCACTATTAAATTAAAGAAGTACACGACACTACAATTCCCACAAGTCCACGCGGCGGAATGGTAAGTATGAGCGTTTCCGGGTCATTCTCAGATTGAGTGTGTTGTTGAGGTTCGAGTTCGCTGTTTTCTCGTTCTTGTCTTTTCTCTGTAAATGGCGCAATGATGTAGATAAGGAGAATATTTGAGACTCTCCATGACATGCGCTACCGGCCTCCGTCCTCGCGGGATTCGGCGTGAAGACTGAGGCGTGAACGTCTGTGAGTCTGATCATAAATCTGATCATTAACAAACACTTTCATCTGCATGACTCATATTAGATACAGCCTGCTCTACGCATTAGTACAATCATTTTAAACTGATATCACGCATGCAAAAAGATATATATATTATACGAGTTTAAAAGATCATATCTGGGATTTCAACACTTTTCATTCTAACTTTTAACTATCAATACCACTTGATATCATAATTGTAATATGGTACGCATGGTATTACCATAGTGGCACTGTCTAATAATGCCATAGTACATTGGTTGCATTGTTTCGTTGTAGTTTTATTTATGACATAACGTATTATACATATATATGTGAAACCCCGTTTTCAACAAATGTCAAATCGCATTTCAATTACATTTTTTTTTTGGGACTAGGTTAACTAGGTTAATAATAAGAAACACGGTTTTTGGAAGTCAAATAACAGGGTTATCTGTTTTTTCAAATAAACTCTTTGTTAATGTAATAATTTATATTGGTGAATATTTTAGTTAATGCATAATAAAAATATTTATTTATATTTTTATTATATACATATTTATTGTCCTATTCCTCATGTTATTTATTTATTTGCTTCCATATTTTACAACATTTACATCAATGCACAATACATTATTATCAATAAGTGTCATATTCTGAAAATGTATCTTTATCTTTATCAGATTTATTGTAATAGTCATGCAAATCATATATACCTTTAATGTCAGACATAAGTCCTAAAGGACGTTTGGTATTAAATTGAGAAGCTGGCGAGATTTTTATAGAACACATACAGATGTGAAGGTGTGGTTTTGTTTTGGTTATTAGGAAAGAAGAGGAGGATGTGGCAGAGTGTTGGTTTGACCGTGTTGGTGATTGTGGCCACGCTGATATGTGTCCTCCTCTTCATGCTCTTCGGTAAGTAGCTGCCAGGCAGCCTGAGAAAAGTTCCTGCAGTCCTTCATCTAATGCCATGCCATTTTAAAGTGTGATTTGATTGTCTGAACACTTTCGGGGTCACTAGCTTACCTTAAACTAGAAATTAAAGATTCGCTGTGGTTGATTACTCCGTGATCTGATGGTCACATTTCTGAGGAAAAAGCCAAACCTTCAGATACAGGATTTGTCTACAGTGACTTCTGTGGGACTCCTGTGTGAGAATGTAGTCGGTTCAGTCAAGCACCACAAAAATAGACCTGATTTGCTGACTCTCAGTAACACGGACGTCTCATTTCCAGAGTTCACTGAGAGTTGAGTGTTGACTTTAGTCAAGGTCTCTCTGACCGACTCGCATCTCTTAAGGGCACAGGAGCAGTAAAAATGGTTTTCTGGACTGTAGAAACCTCTCAGCTGTTACATAAGTGTGCGATGTCCAGTATGTCATTTGAGAAGTTGTGTCATCATGTCAGAAGCAGGCTTGGATCAGATCTATGTAGGTCACTGCAGTGAACATGCCAATACTTCTGTGTATTGCTAGTTATGAGGAAGATGAGTTTTCTGGGTTAACTAAAGTGTCAGAATATGTTATGAATTAAATGTAATATTTAACAATTAAATGAATGCAAAAACAAAAATTAAATAACAAATAAGTTTGTTTTCTGTTGCATTTGTTAATCGTTCTTAATATTAGTTTATAAAAAAGACGATTGTTCATGGCTTAAAAAATGTTAGTACATAAGGCATTGACTAATGGTAAAAATGATTTTAAAAATTATTTGTAAAGGTTTTATTTCGTATTGTGTCCCAAAATCAAAAGACAATGTATTCTTTTATATTCTGATGTTATTTGCATGACAATTTCTCACTAAATTCTCATTACCAAAATGCATTCAGATATTTTACATGCTATTTTCATTATGAATTCATATTTCTATCAAAAGTAAAAAAAAAAGTTTTAGGATATTTTCCTTTGACATTATTATTATTATTATTTACAATCCTATTACCATTATGTTCCATGTTTTACATTTGGTTGTATTTTTATTTTCATTTGAGTTATTATACTCATTCATATTATTTCTAATAATGAGATAAAAAAAATAATATTTTGCATAAATAAAATATTGAGACTTGAGTATTAAGTCTGTCATTTCCCAACCAAATTCTTATCATAATTCATTCAGGTTATTATTTTTTTTTACATTTTATTGTTATGGATTCATATTTCTTCCCAAAGTAAAAGAATCTTCAGGATATTTTGCATTGGCATTATTGCTATTATTATTATTATTATTTCACTTTCGGTATTTTACCCAATAATGAAAGGGAAACAAATTGTCATAAACTGTATTTTGCCTAAAATTAATATTTTTGACATTTACCACTAAATTCTCATCAACATAATGCATTCAGATAATTTACTTTTAATTCTTTATTACGATTCTCATTAGTTTAAGTCCCTATTTTTACATTTTAGTTTTATTTATTTTGAGACATTTTGATGTTAAATAGTGTAACAGTTCCATACTTAAAGTTATTAAGCATGGTTGGACACAAAAACCTTAAATGGCTGCCTACAAATGACCAAACATTTCTCAGCAAAACAAAATCATACTTGTCAGGCATCTGAAGTGCACTTACCAGCTAAATCTGTGCTTTATCATACAGTTAATGCAAATGCTGAACCAGAGTCAAGATAGAAATGCAAAGATGTATCGTCTCACTCCTAGCTCCAGTGTACTCCTGTCCGCCAGACGCTGAAAGTGTCTTTTGTGTCCTGTTTGTAGGGTGGTACGTGGTGTGGCAGCTCTTCCTGTCTAAGTTTAAATTCCTGCGGGAGTTGGTGGGAGACACCGGTTCTCCACAGGCCGAAACAGAGCCCTCCGAGTCCGAGAGTGAACGCAGCTCGCCCCCGACGCCCCGCCACCGACCTAAAAGCGCTCGCCAAAGGATCGGCCTTCCTGATAGCACTACATAGAGCCCTGAGCCAGATCTCCTCCAGTTCACCGGCATTTCCTGCGTAACGGACCTGCATCAGTCACTGTGCTCTCCTTCACATCCTCTCATCATGGTTTCACTTGTTCACAGCCCATCTGAAGGCACGGTTTTTTGTATGAACCAGCTGAGCCACACGTTCATATCCCAACTAACACGCTGCTACTCTTCGCTCCGGGTGTATAGTATGTTTACGTGAGAGCGTATCGATATGTATTTGTTACTGTTTAACCAATCTGTTAATGACTCAAGATCACACAAAAAAAAAAAACCAAGTTGTTGACCAAAAGTCCAGTGTTTTTGTGAGCTAACAGCACTACTATTCACACTGACATCACACTGGTTCTGACATGTATGGAAGCCGTTTCTGCCACAGAATTAAAAAAAAAATATAGTAATTACAACTTTTTAATCTCACTTCTGATGGAAAAACCAAATTAAGAGACTTTTCTTTTCTCTCTGAATTCTGAGTTTAATAAAAAAAAAAAAAAAACTTCCTGTCTCACAATTATGAGTTTAAATCTCAGAATTGTATTACCTTTTACATTTTTTTTTATTCCACGCATAAGACAAAATTGTCAATTTACTACTGCGTGAAAAACCCTCACAATTGTAATATTATTTTCCACATTTTTAATAAAACTTTATTTAGTTGATTATTATTTTATTTTTTTTGAGTTAATTGTGAAAATTCATAATTACCTTTTGATTGTAATTTTTATTCAGATTTTTTTTTTTTTTTTTGGAAACAGGCTTCCGTAAAATGAAAATGAAATGCAATGAAAGCTTCATTATTTGTAAACAAACATTTTGACAGGACTGCACACCCTAATAATATTAAGAATAGGCACATTAGGATGATGCTTTTGTAAAATTTCCTTCGCTCCCAACACAGCATAGTGCTTTATGATGGCATCCTTGTGCCTCTGGCTTGGGTTGAAGTCGTCCTGTTTGAGCGGATGGATCTCAGATACTCCTGCTGTTCCTAGCTTTAGAAAAGCATTTAGAGCTAGAAATGCTGCACTGACCTCAGGTCAGCCGACCCTGCCTGTGTGTGAAACTGTCCACAGGTCAGCTTCTGAAGAAACGCCGTTATCACCAGTGTAGACGGTCACATGTTTTGTTACATGTTCTTTTTCTTTTTTCTTTCCCTTCCTAATAAATATATTTCATAAAACACTTAAGTTGTTTATGTGAACTCTGACTTCAGTGCACACTTCTACTGCATAACTCTGACAGGTGGCTTATTGCTGTAATTTAAAAGACGGGTATTGTTTTGTACTTTTGTACTTTGCTGTAGTAAAATGCAATCGCGTTAACACAGTAGAGCCTAAAGTTGTGAAGTGTTTTCAAAAAATGTAATCGTCACCAAAACAGTTAAATTGGCTTCTAGTTCACAATTTTAGTAGTGGTTTTAATTAATCTTTAAAAGAGAGAGAAATGTAAAATGAGTGTTATACTGCATATATATTAACATATAAGTAGGTTTTCCTGACATTTAAACTCTATTATAGATTAGCTCACCTTTTCAGCGTCAGCAAATTTCCCTGCACTACTGAAAGTGCCCACATGGTGGCAGTAAAAGGAATAAAATAATGCATTACAACAGGGCTTCAACGTGGGAACCACTCTAACAATGGTAATGCTTCTAGATTAGAACTTCAAATTAATAACACTTTTAGGGTTTGCAGTATAACGTTAATTATAATATTGTGCACTTGCTTCATTAAATATAAACACGAAAAGCTCTTTTATACTTTTTCTGCACTACAAAAATGTCCACCTGATGGCAGTAAATGCGAATAAAATCACACCAGAACCTGAAGGATAGATAAATGGATGGATAGATAACATTCATTAGCCTAACTTTTAATAAGAAATGCAATAGCACTGATCATCTTTAGTGCACTTGCTTCTGCGTATGAAATGGCTTATAGGCCAGGGGGCAGGTTAAGACTAGTCTTAAAAGTTAATCAGTTCTTTAAGACTGGCCATAGGTTTTCTTAATTCAGTTACATAAAAATGTAGATTAGGCTAAATTGAATCCAAAAAATAAAACAGATTACTCTTGGCTAACCGCTAGTTGGTCTTAACATGAAGGCTAAGTTTATGCCCCTGACGTTTAGTCTAAACAATAATTTTCCTATTTTAACATGTATTTTAAAACTAACATTATATCTTTATCAACTTGCATTACTTTTATTTCTCAGGTATGAAAAAAATCACATCGCTGCTGAAGAGCCAGATAAACGTTGTCACATCGTACGTGTTACTTATCTCAGCGCTGATACAATGCACCTATCAGAGTAGTTTGCGATTACATGGTATTTTATTTAGGCCTAAACATTGAATAATTAATTAATCAATCATTATAATTGATTAATATGTTTGAATAATTAACCATTATAATTTTAGTGCCAAATATCTTAAGGCAAAAAAAAAAAAAAAAAAAAAAACTCCCGAGCGCCACCTTGTGGAAGCTGCATGCATCCGCTTTAATTAGCAGCAGAACATTGACTGATTTTAAAAAGTTCATGGTCCTTTCTCTATCCATATTATTTTAAAACATGGTAAAATATAAAATATACGCTGGGTAAATTAAATGAAAGATATCATAAAAACCAGAATGCAAGATGCATAAACTGTCAGAATATATTTTTAAAGAGAGGAGACTACCCTTTGTCCGTCCACAGCGTTTTAAAATCTATTAAAATATATGCAGCATTTACAAAATGAAAGAAGTAAGAGAGGCTTTACCATGCACAGAAGCTGTAATTTTGAGGCCTTAGAATACTTCACAGGAAATGGCTGTGGTAAGCCACGGAAATGACATCGCCAGCGCTGCTCTGGTCGCCACTGTACTCCCAGGTCAGACCTTGCTGTTCTCTTTTTCTCCCCTCCTCCTTACTCTTGCTTTCCTGCATCGGGGTTGCAACATAAGGGCTGCAAAGCTGTGGTGTCATTGTTTGTGACACAGCAAACATGCTCAGCAATGTAAGAGAGCTTGCTGCTGTTGCATGTCAAGGTCGGCATGATTTAACCAAGTAAGACATGATCCTGGATCAACATTACTGTCCAAAAATATTATTATATAAACTTATCCTAATCCTTGTTCTTACTTTTTGCAAGCATTATGCAAGTTGCAAATGTTGCTTGTGCCTTTTGAACTTCGTCAATATTGAATGAGATATGTTATTTCCATTAAGTTCAAGAGGTTTCTTGAAGAGGTGATTGGTTGAGTTATTTAGTGAAGCAGTGATTGGATAATTCATCCCTCCCTCCTCAGGCTCTTTAATTCAGTGCAGATCCAACTCAAGACACATCCAAGACCGCAGAACTCCCCTGATGCCATTATAAGAGTGAGATAAATCACTAGGAGAGGGTTTGGAGGGAGAGATGGGAAGAATTTACCACTCTCTCACCATGTTTAATGAAAGTTTAAAAAAAAAAAAAAAAAGGCTTTCTCTTTGTTTCCCTGAGGAGAACTTAGTCCTGAATGCGGAAAATGTTTAAATCGTTAATTACGTGTAAATGCCAGTCAGTGGATGCTCAGGCTTTCACGGAGATTTGCGAGTTGATGTTCCTCGGTTCCCAGCAAGATTGTTAGCATTCGTTACCAAGCCTAAAAGAGGGAGAATGTTCTAGAAGCACAAAAGAGTTTTGGAGTTCATCTCTGTGTCCTTTTGTTTTGAGTGAAGATTAAATAAGGATCCTAAGTGATTAAATAGAAAAATATGAAGCTTTAACACTTTAGTTCCTTGAACATATGTGTTGTTAGATCTGTAAAGATGCATAGAATGTCATTTGGGACCTAGTTTTAGGCATGAATTGTTTGTGTCATTCCTTTGAGTTGAGTTTGTGCTGCATTGCTTCAGTCTTTCTTCAAGGTAACCATGCAAAAGTGATTGTTTTATATTTGTAACTGGCCATGAGTTTTATAGATTGCATGTGAGTTTGCACATTGACTTGAATTTGTATTATGCTGTTGTTGTTTTTTTATATCTTGCAGTGCATTCAAAGTATATATTTACATGTTATGATTATATTTTCAAATAAATATATGATAATTTAAGGCAGCAACTGAAGGAATAATTCCCCCACAATGTTCTTAGGAGCAGATTTGGATTTGCTCACCAATTCAGTGAATGGGTGCCGTCAGAATGAGTCCAAACAGCTGATTAAAACATGAATAAAATAAAAAATGGTTATTGCGGCTTTATTATTTTCTCAGATTTGTAAGATATAAACTTGCAACTGCAATTCTGACTTTGTATCTCACAATTATGACTTTATAGCTCGCAATTCTGACTTTATATCACTAAATTTTGACTTTATAACTCGCAATTCTGACTTTCTATCTCCTAATTGCAAGAAAAAAGTCAGAATTGTGAGACAAAAAGTCGTAATAACCTTTTCTATTTTTTATTCAGTGCTGGAAACAGGCTTCCATACTTTTAGGTTGAATTAGGTTTTTGTCATTTTGTTTATTTGCCTTTAAAAAAAAACCCACACAATACTGCTGTCGGTAACAAATGCCTCTATTGTGTGCCTACAGTGTACAGGGAATGATCCATCAAAAATTTGCCCATTAGCCACTGGTAATGGTTGATGAAACTGGTGCACAGCTGCATAGAGCCACAGAGCACCTGCTGCATGATCTAATGTCCTTCATCTCACCGCAGGCCACACGCTAAATCATCATGTGCATCTGTTAAAAACATTGTTAGATGCGAATAAGCCAAATTACCCATATTTTAAGGCTTTTCAGATGAGATGGCAAAATAAAAAACCTACCAAATTAGATTGGGCAGACATGTGGTGCTCCGAATGTTCCAGCAGGTTAATGTTAATGATAATATGGTGTGGCACTCTGTTCAGGCCGTGCTCGACTTACTCTTCAATCCCCTTAGCATGGCCTCTCATCATCACCGCTAACCCACATGAGCCATGATACATGCTCATTTCATTACGGCCTGGAATGGAAAGTATTAGTCACCAAGGTCCAAAGAGATGGTTTGGGACGCTCACATCCATCTAAGGTCTTTTTTTTATCAGATTATATCTTTCCAATTGGATCATCTGATAATACTTTGGGAATTATGGATCGGTGGGACACTGAGTTATGTTAATGGAGCTCTTGGGAAAACGTCTTCCTCGCTTCAGCCAGATTTCATGTTTGTTTGAAATGGTTTACTTGATTAGCTATGCTGCGATAGCAGAATCAATCTCACGAAAAACATGTTTGGGACACAATGCACCACAAAAACAAACATTTTGTGTGAAGAAAATTTTTTTGCGCTGCATTGAGTTTTTTTTGTGACATTTTAAAAATAATAATAATAAAAAAAGATTTATTTTTACTGTAATAAAATATTGTAATGAAGTATTTTTTTAAATAAGCGTAAACAAATAGTGCCATGATGTAAAAATGTTATATGTGTTGTATATATTTGTATATGTACATTTATTTTTGTCATAATACAGTAATAAAAAAATGCATTTTCTGCATTACAGTAATAAAAACAGGTGGGAAAATGTTGAATTGTAAAAACAAAATGCCACAATGCAGAAAAATATTAATGATTCTACAGCAAGCATCAACAAGATTTTTTGTGATTTTGGGGTAAAATATGACCTGGAATTTTTCCCCTATCACAATGTTGAAACAAAAACAAGTGAGACACCATTTCTAGGGCAAAGACAGAGAAATATTTTACTTTGTTCATACCGTTCTCTCGGCAGAGTGTGCGTCACAAAATACAGCAAACAAACTATTTCCATTTTGTAGGTTCTGGCATTCAGAAATACACAATAATTAGCAGTTAAGGACTTGTAAGGTGCCTAATACACAAAACGATCAGGAATGTTAACGGTCACTACAAATGCGAGTCAATCATTTCTGTTCATACAGTTAATATTATTATTATTATATAAAACAAATCTACACAAAATACAGAGCCAGATACTGTATTTACAGAAAGCAGGACTATTTACAAAAGACAACTTTCAGTGATGCATCTATAGGAGTATAAATACATATATATGTTAAAATGACAATCTTTGTTCAGAAGTTAGTGACATCATGCTGATCACAATCCCGCCATTTGCGAGAGCTGCACTTTAAATTGTTGTGCCAAGTGCGAGAGGTCCGTCACTCGGTCTACCATTTCCTGTACAGCGGCTGTGTTGGGATAGTGAAGGGCCGCTATTTTGGTGGCGCCCACGACTGTCTTTAGCATCTCGCACAGCATGTTGCTTAAGTTCATGACGCGATTCGCCACTTCAGCCACCGAGGCTTGTCTCGACAGCGTGTCCCCGATAAACACAAGTTTGTGTGCGCTCAGAATGACGAACTTGCCATGCGCAACGAAGATTCGCGGAGGTTGCCCCGCTTTCACGCAGCCGAAAAAAGCGTCTACCGCATTCAACAGTGTCACAAAGTGCTGTTCGCATTGGTCCGCGTAGAAACCCAAGAGCTGGCGATCATGCAAGCACATCGGAGCTCCGCCTCCCATGGAGAAATTAGAGGAAGAGTCTGAAGAGGAGGAGCCTGTTGAATGTTGGTGGGACATCCATTCGGTGATGTCGTTCTCTACAGGTTTGATCACTTCCTGTTCGAGCTGTTTGAACTGGTTCAGCTGTAAAGTGAGAAAGAAATACGGAGTTAGAACTACTTAAAATGATCATAATGCAAAAAAATAATAAATGAAATGAAAAATAAAATATATATAGATTGTTTATTTTTAAATACCTATAATAGTTTTTTCAGGGATAAAGTTCATCATAAATTGGTGCTGTCAAACGATTAATTGCATCCAAAATAAAAGTTGTTTGTTTAGATAATATATGGATGTCTTCTGTGCATATTTATTGTGCATATATAAATACACACATTTTGAAAATATTTACATGTCTATATTTTTATTTATATATACACGTTGCAACTGGCGTCTTTTTTTATAAATATAGATGCATGTTTTATTTGGGGCAATAAAGACAAAAAAATACCGAATATATATTGTGTCAGTGTGAAAATCCAACCACCTTAATATATTTCTAACAATTTCTTTTTCCTGATTTTGACATGCAGCCTTTCACTCGTGATGAGTCATTCATGTGTGAAGAAAACAAATGGTTTCACCACCCTGTTCTTTCACCTAATGTGTTCACAACTGAAGTCATATTCTTCTGGCGTTTCTATTCCTATCCATTCTGAGGTTGATAAAACATCTGTATTCCTGTATTAATCATAAGCTACCTCCCCGTTATTCGACAACTGACGCACGAGCTGATGGCGTTTATGTGCACGTGTCATTTACCTGTTCTTGTCCGAGTTGGACTTTGCTTTGTTTGGTGATGTTCTCCTTCTCTAAAAGCTCCTTCTGTTGACGTTCGAATTCATCTTTTCCCTGCAAAAATAACAAAAGGTCAGATAGCGAGTCGAAAACTAGCATCTCAATGCCCCAGTGAGCAGCCAAAGGCCACTGTGGTATTAAACTAATCCCTTTCTAAATTAGAAAGTCTGTCTTTATTTGTCTTGTGAACTAAATTTGAATAAGCAATCTTCTCTTTCTGTTTTCTTCAAAACCCTGTTCTGGCAGCATCTATAATGTCCTCTTTTAGCATGAGATTGAAGTACATGCTTAGATTTTTATTCCCAGCAGCATGTCACTTTCTGCATGCTCAAATGTTAGAGATCTCATACCTAATCTCTGCATCCAGGATTAACAGATGATAGACTAAAGCTGATGGACTGTTTTTCAACAGTTTTGCGCTGCCGGCCTTGTAGCATGCATTTATTTTTTTAACCTTCATTTTATTTTTGTCGGTTGTGTTGTTTGCTATGCAAACAAGTCCAGCCACAAAAACATAGCAAAACAATATGCAATGCAATAGTTTTGCATGAATTTACTCTTAAAATTAAATGTAAATTATACATGGATAAATGGATGGATAGATAGATATGTTTCTCACCTGTAGGTGGACGTAGTCATAATCTTCCATCCAACTTTTAACGCACTTCTCGCTGTTCATGTTTGCTTTGTCATGAGACACGGGGAAAGGTTTGGTCTGGGCTCCGTAGCTTTTATCCTCTGTTGGGGTGCAAGTAAAGGGGTGAACGATGCCCTCTATTGGTGCTCTTCTGAAAAGCAGCTCCGCACTGCCCCCTACTGTTAAAGCCAGCTGCTTGGCATCATCAGGCACCGTCCGTGACACCATTACAAAACGTTCCAGTTCGTCACTCTTGTTCTGATGTTTGGCGCCTGTAACTAGGATATTAAGCGCCCAGCAATTGTTTTCTAAAGTTTGGTGTGTTTGTTGCAGAATCTGATGTGAATCTTCTAGACGTTGCAACTGGCGCCGCAACTTGGAGTGCAATCCTGAATCGGACAACGTGGTGGCATTCGCAGCCGCTCCACGACCAAATATGAGAAAGTCTGTGAGTGCACACTTGACGCGCTCCAAAGAAACGCGGACCTCGTTGGTGTGACGCTCCATGAAGCTGTACGTTCGCCAGTGAGGCGATGCCGCAAGAGTTTGCAGCGCACAAACCGAAGACTCCAGACCTTGCTGGAGACGACTCAACCTCTGGACCGCAGAGTCGAGATCCAGCGCTAGCCGGCCCTCAGCGGGCGATCCGACGGAAGAAGAGGAAGTCGACATACTACTGCGAGTGCTTTCTGTGCTGGAAAACGACAAGCGGTTGACGCCTTCCGTCACGTCACCAAGTAACCGAGCGTCTCCTGGTGGAATATCGTAAATTGATTTATTTCTGTCTCTTTCAGAAGAAGCGTGTCGATTCTGCGGCATTCCACGTGGAATATCATACAAGTCCTGAGATCCACTTGCAGCCAGTTGACTGGCAGGAACGTCGTAGATGCCAGCGCTGTTGTTAATACCTTTTCGGGACGTCGGCTCTGAGCTGGGCAGGAAGTCATAGTTGGAGCATGAGGAAGCTTTGGAGAGTGATGGTGGTGGAACGTCATATATACCCTCTTGCTTTTGCTTCGAAGGCTGCGGAAAGTCGTAATTCCCTTCGTCTTGTGGTACTCTATTCTTGGAAGGTGGCGTGGAGTACACCTGTGGAAGAGAGAGTTTGGTTAAACATGAAGTACATGTGCTTCAATATGAAGTGCATATCAATATTGAATATTTCAAATGGATTAAGCACCCATTTTCTGCAGTATTGATACACCTATACTGGCAATACATTTTTGGCTTCTTGCTACTGTCAATCAGTTTCACTATGCCATTGCTTGGTTTTATTATGCCATCTCATTTTAAAAGACAATTAATATTCCAAAAATGTTTTAATTTCTCTGTTCCAATAGCCTTGTGGTTAGTGCGTCAAAATATTATCGACCCAAGTTCGATTCCCATCTCAAGGTGTTTTGCTAATCCTGCTCCCCTCTATCCTCCCAGTAATTTCCTTTCTTCATTTTACTGTCTTATCTCAATAAAAAGCATAAAAAGACCTCTGATTGACTTCACTGACAATATCAAATAAGAACAAAATCTTAAACATAATTTACATCTTATCCTTTGCAGCACTTTATAGCACTGAACTTAATTTAAACCACAGAAACTTAAACTGTAAACCTGCTCTACAGCTGAATTGACTTATTTCATAATTAATAACCTTTATAACATCAGCACTGTTGTCAAATTAAATAGAATCAACACTGAACTAAACTGAGCAGAAAAATTATACTATTGCCTTTTATGCTGCTTTACAGCAGAACTGCATAATTTCACACCTGATGCATTTTGCCACAATTCTTGTTCTTCTTTTCTCTAAATTAACTTAGATCCTGTTTATTTTATGCCCTTAAAGAGATACTCCACCCCAAAATGGAGATTTTGTCATTCATACCTTATCCCCATGTTGTTCCAAACACGTAAAAACTTTGTTTGTCTTCGGAACCCAATATAAGATATTTTGGATGAAAACCGAGAGGTTGACTGCCCAGTAAATAACACTGTCCAGTCCAGAAAAGTATGAAAAAACATTGTCAGAATACTCCATCATTGTTTCAATCTGAATATTATGAAGCGACGAGAAAACTTTTTGTATTTTTTTTTTTCTTCTTGCTTCATAACATTCAGATTAAACCATTATGGTAGATGGAATATTATCACAGTGTTCCTCTTCGGGAACTCGAGCTGCGTCAAAGCGCTTTGGGAACGCCCTCTGCGTGACCGGCGTGTGAGCATGCTA